>LPNX010612798.1:2861-53454 GCA_001517045.1 Pseudotsuga menziesii
TCTTTATATACAGATAATCATATTAACTTAAACAATATTTGTTTACAAGTAACAGAACCTACTTAAATAACTTAAAATAATTATTTTAAACAACGGTTCATTCAGGAAACCTTAGCTCGTAATTCATGAGCCAAGGAGGAAAACAACTTATACCATGACTGAATGATAGCCCTAAAATCTTTATCAATAATCTAAAGCAAATAATAAATAGTAAATTAATATTACACAGTTGAATAGGGTAAAAACCCTAAGTGCACAGAGTTACGATAATAGCATTTAGATAAAAACTGAGTCCAAGCACGAAGGAAAACCCCTTTTGCTTTAAAAACCCTGTGTATTGCTTGGCAGGCCGAAGGGCTTAAAACTTAAACAAAGTACAAAAACCAGCTTGAGCAAGTGCACCCATATCATGATATGGGGTTTAATAAACAAAAAGTAATAGACTTTATAATAACACTCACAACATTGTAAAATTCTTTTTTTATCACAAGAAGAGAGGATTACAAGTCATAGCAATGAGCCGGAGTCACATTGTTGTAAGCAAGGGTTTTAAAATGAAAACAAACTCATAAACCAAAGAACAGTAACCCAATATTGGGAAGGACCATGCTAAACTTCTTCCAACTGTAAACAATTCCCCTAAGTCCGAACAAGCAGAGAGGGCCATTCTATAACTAGGGCTTACCAGTAGACTGAACGTCGATCCAAACGAGAAGTGGCTCCTTCCAAATTTTATGCAATTTATCACCTGCAATTTTTTTGAAAAACTAAATTTAATTAAAAACTAGAGCATAGAATTGAAACTGTAAATTCTTTTAACTTTCAATTTCTCAACAATGATGGGTCACCTGTAATGTTGAAAACCAAGGATGAGGTCACGAAGAAGGTAGACCGATACCACGAGCACAACAAACCTTGTATTCACCTGAGAAGGAGGTAGTGGAGTTTGAGATATCAACCTCATCAGAAACTGGAGCAAGAGCAAGCCAAGGCAGTGGCTAAACCATAAATTTCAACACTGAAATTATCAACTGTAAATACAATATTCACGCACAGCAAGATTGGTTATAGAATCAACTCATTCACGAGCTATGGCTTACAACTATCGCCCTAATCAACGGTTCTTCAAAATAAAAATGCACAGACAGTGGAGCTGGAGGTGAACGACTGTGAGCCCTCATGGCCGTAGTGAACCCAACCTTGCAGAGACCGAAACCCTCGCTGAACAATGAAGGATAGGGTTGCAAGGTCAAGTTTATAAATCATGAATTGCATGGCGAGAAGAGTTCCACGTATACACAAATATTTTCACCTCACGATGGGTTATTTGTATAGCTTCCACTGCAATCATTCGAACCAAATAATTGATAAATCAATTACATTATGCATGCAATGATATTGTAATATCACATAAGTCAATATCGTATCATTTCCAAACAAAGTCAAGTCTCAATGATGAATAAGAAGTATATCATCGTTTAACCTAATGTTAAAACACGAAATCATCTTTGGTAAGTACCTTTTTGTTTATGAATTCGTTGCTATGTTAGTAAATATCTTATTACCTTTCATGATCAAACTTATAAGAAAAGATCAAGAGGATAGTAGAAGCTTGAACAAGTTTGATAATGCCTTTAGTAACTTGGTCTTATAATCGTGAACTATGATTGTTTAAGTTATAAGAATTAGAATTAAACTAATAAGGTGTATATAGATATAATAACACTTATACATAGGAATAGCTCCTACACTTAAAAAGGGATCTACAGTACTAGATGTAGGATATAAAACCTACAAGTACATGATCTTTGAACTCCATAATATTTACCAAGTTCTAAGATGAATAGAATCAAGATGAAGTTAAAATTTAGAGTTAGAATGGTAAACTCTCTAGGCTTTTATTGCAACTTATTCACATATAAGTAAATAGTATGGTAATGCAAAATTGTCACATTATGTTGATCATGAAGAAAATGGGATTTCCAATCACAATCTTGACGACTTTTATGTAGAGGATATCTTATAAAATGCAAGCGATGTTAAGCGGATAAATTTACCATCTTGAGTCCTAATTAAAACCGAGTTGAAAAGAATACAATAGGGTTATGTTCTGAAAGACTTAGGTCTATTTTTATAATGATAAGCAGCATTTTAAATATTAAAATAATAATAGCAATAAACTCTTATGCCAGAAAAATAGTTATGATAGAAAGTCCTAAGCTCTATTAAGAACTAGAAATATTTTAAAGTAAAGATAGAAGAAGGTTTTATATATCATAAAGATCTATATGTTAAAAGATAAAATAGTAGGGCGACGTTAGTAACCCTTACGACACAAAGATTAAGTAATATCATATTTATGAATCAAGTATAATAAATATTACTTTACCTTGCAGGATATTGAGTCTTCGAAGCAAAATTTTTATTCTAGCATTATATTTTATCCTAAAATAAATATATATGGTTTATCTCCTTAATAAACTTTTACTGGGTCAAAAATTACCTGTCAAGCCTGTAAAGATCCAAAAATCCAGATATGTTAGCAATCGCTAAGTAAGCCCCAACTAGAAAATGACTCCTCACCTACTTGACATTCAAACCATCAGAAGAGCTAAATAATCGAATGCAGATTACTTACATTACATATCAAAATTAAAACAACATTAATCTATGTGTGTTATTTATTTGTCTGTTTCATATCTGATATTAGCAGCTAGGAGTTATCTAACTGCAACTGTAAACATTTTATGTTATCTCAAAATTTTAAATTTTTGTGAAAATTTGGGGTTTTGACATGTGGTATCAGAGCACAAGGTTCAAACACTAGGCCTTGATGAAGCCCAACTAGCTTTTATGAAACAGTAAATTGAATTATTATGCTGATGTATTTTCTTTTAAATGTTATTCAACAGAGAAATTGTTTTCTGAAGTTTAACAAATAGATATGGAAAGGCTACTTTTTCCATCAAACAAATTGTAATATTCCTCAGTTATAGGCTCAGACCGCTCATTTGTGTGCTCAAATGAAGAAAAACTAGGACGTACAGCAGATGTCGGCCGTCCACTTCCCTCGTCATCAGTTTTAAACCATGTCATGACCTCATTCTGTGCTAAATTTGAACTTTTTAACCTTTGTTTTAGCAAATCAAATGAGGTGACACATAAGGGCATGTAGTTACCTTTATCCTGTTGGCTGTATTCTTCATGGAGAGCTGGGTCTGGGTGAAAAAGTGTCTTCGGCTGTGCGTCCTCTTCCCCTTCCATTAACAGAGAATACCTTGAGTGTTCTTGTAGGTCTTCAAGGATAGTTTGAGCTTCCTGTGTATGCATGGGCCCTCTGACTTCTTGACTGCTCATGGGACAGGGGCCGCAATCCATCGTGAATACCTCCATCCACCTTTCTATGGAATCCATCCTCTCATTCGTAGTGGTCTCTGGGGTGTCATAGGGGAGAAGATGGGGGAGATATCCGCTCTGTCTTCTGTCTCCTTCTTCTCTCACCTTCTCTCTAGTAGTATTCAAGTTGATCTCCACCCCTGCAGCATCATTCATCATGTCTGCTAGAGAGGTTGACCTTGTTTCACTTAGTCACAAAGAGAATTCACTATCGAAGGCCTCAGCGTACTAGAGTTGGGAAGTGTCAGGAGGAGGTTTGAACTTAGAATGGATGGCATTATATACTTTCATAAATATGTCAAAGAACTCTTGGACAAATTCACTCTCTTCCCTCCTGATAGAGTAGAACTGAGACACGCATCTCTTGGGGTCCTTTTTCTTTGCCCACCTCTCTTTGAAAACGTCCTCCAAAACCTGATAACTCAGGATTGAGTTATCTGTAAGGTTGGTGAATCATCTCCTTGCCCCTCCATCAAGGATTTGGGAGAACAGTATGACCTTAATGTCTTTATGGTCCACTTCTTCTAGGTCAATCCAGTTCGCCAAACACCCCAAATGTTCTTTAGCTGAGTACCCCTTCTCACCAGAAAATTGTTTGAGTCTCTGGGTGTACCCCTAGGGGAGGTCATGAAGAATAGTACGGAGAAGTATGGGGTGAATCCTTTGGCCCTTGCTTGGGCTATGGAAGAGCTTTCGAGAGGGGCTAAAAACTTGAATGACGGAGGCTCTGTAGGTTCTGAACAGAGGGGAGGAAATGTTGCAACAACGAGAGGTTCTTTGACCATGGAGTTAGATGAGGCTTGTTTAGAGGAGAGCGCTGGGTCAGTAGCAAAATCACAATCCTCATGGGTCTCGGATGAAGGGGTTTGGCCTCGGTCATGAATACAGGGCGAAGGATATTTCTTGGTATTCAAAGGGGGATATACAAGGGTGGGTCTAGGGTCTTTCCATGAGCATGACAGATATTGGAAAATAGTTCTAGCCAGCCCACGGAAGGATGAGAAAAAATGTACCAGGAAGGACAAGACATATTGGAGAAAGGAAACATATTAACTCATCTTTTACCAAGCCCTTCCAGGCTCTGCTATATTGGGATCATTTTCCCTAGTGGAGTCGCCATGTAACCTTTGAAAACTTTGTAGCTTCTAGGTGTTTAGGGTTCCTAGTGGAGTCTCCTTTAAAGGCCTTGAGTGGATTCACCAGAGCATATGAATCCAAAAATGTGTCTAAGACCGACTGCCCAACCAAGTCATAGAACTAAGCAATGTCATTCTACCCAAGGATGATTTTTCTCATTTGCTCCCCTTCAACGACGCCAACATGTTAGCTCCTTGTAATTTTCCCATGTTTGCTGTAGGAATTCATAGGGGTAACCATTTCAACCAACATTGAGACTACCTTCTAGCCAAGATAGTCAAAGATGGATCTCTCTCGTCACAATAACCTTCACATACACATTTAACAATAATGAGCATGCAAAAGACTAGATTTCTGCTAGTAACGTGATAGTTACAAATAAGAGGGTGGAAAAACAAATATAATCAAAACAATTGGGTGATGGAGTCAAATTCTAAAACATTTAAGGACATTAAAACAAAAAATAAACAATTATTTCTCCCTTGTACTATGAGGCGAAGTAACCGCAACATTCAACGAAATATCTTTAAGCGGTGATGAGAAGAAACAAGTGAAAATCCCAGCACAACAAGGGGCACCTATATATGGATGAATTCCTTGAAAAACCTTTAGAAAAAGAACATATTGAGGGAAATAGCATAGGTGGAACATCAAACAGAGGATGAATTCCAAAACCACCATAACAAACAAAAAAAATAATGTTTGATTTGACAAAAAGAGCACTTAACAGAGAGTGAATTCTTTTCGTACAGCTAGAAAGAATTTTTGCAGGAAATACACATATGAAAATGAATTAAATGGAAAGTAGACACTAAACACAAACAATGTGATGAATCTCATATCAATAGAAGAAATATATTAATTAAAGCTCCCCAAAACTATTTACATAACTACAAAACCGGCGCAGAGGCCTAAAAAATGGACACCATTCCAACCTCTATCCTCCTCGAGGGAGGTTCTATTTATAATGTGAATTATCCCTAGGATATGCCCAGAAACAGGGCATCAAAATGGTTACAAAATATATAATTCACCCAAAATAATCACGTCAAAATCATAACATACCGCCTTACGTGGCAGAATCGCCACTATTTATTACGCAAAATAGGGAACGTGTCATGCTGCGTACACTGGTAGGAATGGCACTATGGAATTTGAATGTATGCTCACTTGATTTGACATTGATGTTTCAGCACTAACAGCTCTACTCCTTTGGCGTGATTTCTGTTAGAAAAAGTATGGAAAAGCCTCGAGGTGACCTTTGCTGCTTCAACCCTCCTTGTTTCTTCATGTTCTAGAAAGGTGTTCTTTCTATGTTCATAGCTTGCAGGAAGTTTTATGTTTCATTTGGGTTTGGTAAAAAACTCCTTGAGGCTCATCATCATCCTAGATGAATTTGTCAATATGAGCCCAAGACCATGATGACGAAGCTTGCCGCTCCTCCCTTCCTGGGTCTGAACATTCACCCAGACCGACCACCCCTAGAAATGGATACTATGTACCCTGGTGATGGGGATCGTGTTCCTATCTAGAGGATTTGGCAAAATTCTCTCAGGGTCAGGGACTATAGGTAAACCCCCCGAAGTGGTGTTGCGATCGGTCGAGACAACATGGTCTTCCTCTACGTCAAAAATTTCTTCAGTGAAATGGAAATATTTACCTCGATGGCTGGGAATGTTGACATGCGAGGAATCAATGGAAGCCATGTTTCTAAACGACCCTTATAGGCCAATGAGGTGCCCTGGAAAACCAGTCTCTCAAACACAGAAGTCATAGACATTATCTTGTTATAACTCTCCAAGACCCAAAAGGAGTAGCCATCCTATCTTTATCATTATGCAGGCTCTTTACATCTTCAAATGGCTCTGATGGTGGCATTATATCGAGCTGGGAAGTTGAGCTCTAATGCATGTTTATCACACCCTTACACCTGTAATCATGAGTGTGTTATGATGACAACACGGGAAATCGCGTGGGCTCTTGATCCAATTCCCTTATGTGAAGGTGCCAAATATGGAGCCCATAAGGCCTTGACCTCTGTCAATTACAAAAGTGACCTCTGAATTCACTCGTAATATCCTTAAAGAGATCTCACATGGTATGGATTTGACGTTTGTCGCTTTGCTAATCCATCAGTCGGCCTAGATTTTAGTGCCTTGCTTCCTTGAAATACAGAGCATATAGCAGCTCACATTCTCTACCAACTGATCGTTTGGCGCTCGTCCTTAATACGCGTGTTGGGCAGCGAATCCTGAGGACTTAAATACCTATTTTTGTGTCGTTGATGCCACATGTCTCATCCTGACTAGGTGAATCGTATCTGACTTCACCCTTCTCCTACTGCCTAACCTTCGCACATGTCCCTGTCATGAAGTAGATTAGAGCCGTTGGTAGATCTTTTTGTTGAATCTATGCCATTTAAGGCGAGGGGCTCTACTAGATTTCATGTTGCCACCTTCCATTCTCTGCCACACATATTCTTGATGCGAATTGAATCTAGGTCGTTGATTAGAATATCGTCTGATTGTCACTGTCCAATCGTGTAGTGTCTTCCTCCATTTCGTGGACCTCTCCTACCTTATCCATTGCAAAAGTTGGGGTAGCGTGAAGGCTCTATTCCTTTGATATATCTTCTAAGGGGGGTCTCAGCCATTTGATCTAGGTGGGCCCTATGGGAGGCCGAGATCATGATGCAATATGTGTTCCTTACATCTCCTATTGTGATGGTGTACACTTGTTGTGGATTTGGTTGGCATCCTATCATGGCCATTGGGAAGGGTCACGAGCCAAGGATTTCTTGCAACTTTGTGGCCTAGTATTTAGTGTGTCTTGACCATTGCGAAATACTCAAAATCTATCGCTCTATGCTTCATGTTCTGTGGTGACCCATTCCCGAAGTCGCCAAGATCGGAAAAATTCTGGCTACACCCCCTTTTCTACCACACATTCCTCGTAGATCCAAAAAATTTAGCAGGAGTGCTAACACGACTCCAAATCAGGGATGCTATCCTCCCTGTGAGGTAGAAAAGAACACACATAGACCATGTGCCTGATACATTGGGCCTCTTTGCGATTACCTCCCAGTAACTGACCAGCGTGTTTTGAAAACAAAATCTGAATAGATGACAATAAAGATGAAAAATTGCAGAAATAAAATGCCTTCCAGGTTGAGCTTATTCGATCTTACCTACCCCAATTTACATGAGCATTACCGTCCAGTCAAGTGACTTCCACCTTCTAGCGAATCCAATCATGCAGGTGATTACGTTTGCAGGTTCTTCCCTCCTACTTGATAGAGGGTAGTAATGTGAGGTGGGATGATAGGAGGCCCATTTTCGAACCTTTGGCTTTCATTGTGCATAAACATCCCATCATTCCTGTTGTATAGCTTCTCCACAGGTGTGGCGATTGGGTCGTGACAAATATTTGAAATTTATGCTATACACCTATCATGATCTAGTTTCTCCACGTACTCGGCCTCCAAATCATAAAACCCGTGGCTATCCTGAACCTCTCTCGACATTGCCAGTTTCATGATCACTGCTCCAACTATGTCTTCCCTTGCAAACTATTCAAAGGTATTTCAAAACACTTATGTGAGGGGAGTTTGTGACCCTCTTTACCTGCAACCTCAGTTGCCTCATCCCGAATCCCGGAAACCTCACCCTGTTCTTCCTCCTGCAATTCATAGGAAATATTTTCAATAGTTTCCAGTGAACTGTGCTCTTCTTGACATAGGTAATATGTACTGGAAGAGTAGGAAGAAATGTCCCATTTCAGACCCTCATCTTCTGAGCAGTTGTCCTCATCTTCATTGTACATGGGTGTTTTGAAAACCCCCTCAACATTCCCACAGAAAGGGTTGGAAACAAGAAGGATACCTTTTCCATCAAACAAATTGTAATATTCCTCTTGTATAGGATCAGACTGTTCATCTGTGTGCTCAAATGAAGAAAAACTAAAATGTACGGTAGATTTCATTCATCCACTTCCCTCATCGTCAGTTTTAAACCATGCCATGACCTTATTCTGCACTCAATTTCAACTTTTTAACCTCTGTTTCAGCAAATCAAACGAGGTGACACATAAGGGCACGTAGTTACCTTTATCCCTCTTGATGTATTCTTCATGGAGAGCAGGGTCTGGGTGAAAAAGTGTCTTCAGCTATGCATTATCTTCCCCTTCCATTAACAGAGAATATATTGAGTGTTCTTGTAGGTCTTCAAGGATAGTTTGAGCTTGCTCTGTATGCAGGGGTCCTCTGATTTCTTGACTACTCATGGGACAGGGATTGTGATCCCTCGTGAATACCTCCATCCACCTTTCTATGGCCTGCATCCTCTCATTCATAGTGGTCTTCGGGGTGTCATAGGGGAGAAGATAGGGGAGATCTTTGCTCTGTATTATTTTTCCTTCTTCTCCCACATTCTCTCTAGTAGTTTTCAAGTTGATATCCACCCCTGTGACGTCATTCATCATGTCTGACAGAGAGGCTGACCTTCTTTCGCTGAGCCACAAAGAGAATTCATTATTGATGGCCTCAGCTTATTGGAGTTGGGAAATTTTAGGAGGAGGTTTGAAATCAGAAGGGATGTCGTTATATACTTTCATAAATCTGTTTGAGAATGCTTGGAAAGATTCACTCTCTTCCCTCCTGATAGAATAAAACTGAGACAAGCATCTCCTAGGGTCCTTTTTCTCTGCCCACCTCTCTTTGAAAACGTCCTCCAAAACTTGATAACTCGGGATGGAGTTATCTGTAAGGCTGGTGAACCATCTCCTTGCCCCCCCATCAAGGATTTGGGAGAACAGTCTGACCTTAGTGTATTCATGCTTCACTTCTTCTAGGTCAATCCAGTTTTCAAAACACCCCAAATGTTTTTTAGCTGAGTACCCCTTCTCACCAGAAAATTGTTTGAGTCTCTAGGTGTACCCCTACGGAAGGTTGTGAAGGATAGTAGGGAGAAGTATGGGGCAAATCATTTGGCCCTTTTCGAGGCTATGGCAGAGCTTTCGATAGGGGATAAAACCTTGAATGATGGAGGCTCTTCAGGTTCTAAATGGAGGGGAGGAAATGTTGCAACAGCGAGAGGTCCTTTGACTGTGGAGTTGGATGAGGCCTATTTATAGGAGCGCTGGGTCAGTAGCAACATCACAATCATCATGGGTCTTGGATGAAGGGGTTTGGCCCCGGTCATAAGTACATGGTGAAGGATATTTCTCGGTATTCAAAGAGGGATATACAAGGGTGGGTCTAGGGTCTTTCCATGAGCGTGACAGATATTGGAAAACAGTTCTAACCAGCCCAGGGAAGTATAAGAAAAAATGTGCCAGGAAGGAAAATAAATCTTAGAGAAAGGAAACAAAGTAACTCATCTTTTACCAAGCCCTTCCAGGCTCTGCTATATTGAGATCATTTTCCCTAGTGGAGTCGCCATGGAACCTTTTAAAACTTTGTAGCTTCTGGGTGATCAGGGTTCCCAGTGGAGTTGCCTTCAAAGGTCTTGAGTGGAGTCACCAGAGCATATGAAACCTTAAATATGTCTAAGATCGACTGCTCAACCAAGTCGTAGAACTGAGCAATGTCATTCTACCCAAGGATGATTTTGCTCATTCGCTGCCCCGCAATGGCGCCGACATGTTAGTACCACGTAATTTTCCTATGGTTGCTATAGGAATTCACAGGGGTAGCCATTTCAACCAACCTTTAGACTTCCTTCTAGCCAAGGTAGTCAGAGAGGGCTCTCTCTTGTCATAGTAACCTTCACATACACATTTAACAATAATGAGCATGTAGAAGACTAGATTTCTTCTAGTAATAGGATAGTTACAAATAAGAGGGTGGAAACAAAAATATAATCAAAATGATTGGGAGATGGAGTCAAATTATAAAACATTTAAGGACATTACAGTAGCAAATAAACAATGATTTCTCCCTTTTACTATGAGGTGAAGTAACCACATCATTCAATGAAATATCTTTAAGCGGTGATGAGAAGAAATAGGTGAAATGGCCAACACGACAAGGGGCACCTATCTATGGATGAATCCCTTGCAACACCTTTAGCAGAAGAACATATTGAGGGAAATAGTAGAGGTGGAGCATCAAACAGAGGATGAATTCCAAAACCACTATAACAAACACAAAACTAATGCTTGATCTGGCAGAAAGAGCACTTAATAGAGAGCGAATTCTTTTCGTACAACTAGAAAGCATTTTTGTAGGAAATACACATATGAAAATGATTTAAACGGAAATCAAACACTGAACACAAACAAAGTGATGAATCTCATATCAATAGAAGAAATATATTCATTAAAGCTCCCAAAAACTGCTTACAGAACTACAAAACCCGCGCATAGGCCTAAAAAATGAACATCATTCCAACCTCTATCCTCCTCAAGGGAGGTTCTATTTATAATGTGAATTACCCCCAGGACATTCCCAAAAATAGGGAATCAAAATGGTTACAAAATATAGGATTCACAAAGAATAATAATGTCAAAATCCTAACATACCACCTTACGTGGCAGATTCGCCACTATTTATTACCCAAAATAGGGAACATGTCATGCTGCGCACGATGGTAGGAATGGCACTATGGAATTTGAATGTATGCTCTCTTTCTTTAACGATGATGTTTCGGCACTAACAACTCTACTCCTTTGATGTTCTTTTCTGTTATAAAAATTATGGAAAATCCTCGAGGTGACCTTTGCTGCTTCAACCCACCCTGTTTCTCCGTGTTCCCAAAACATGTTCTGTATGTGTTCACAGTTGGAGGGGAGGTTTATGTTTTCTTTGTGTTTGGTGAAACACTCCCTGAGGCTCATCATCATCCTAGATGAATTTGGAAATATGAGCCCAAGACCATGACGATGAAGCCTCTTGCTCCTCCCTTCCTGGGTTCGAAAAATTCTCCCAAACCGACCACCCCTGGCAATGGATACTATGTACCTTGGTGATGGGGATCATGTTCCTATCTAGAGGATTTGGTAGAATTCTCTCAGGGTCGGGGACTACGGGTAATCCTATATTTATCAGCATGCAAGATCTTTACATCTTTAAGTGGCTCCAATGGTGGCATTATATCAAGCTGGGAAGCTAAGCTCTAATGCGTGCTTTTCACACCCTTACACCTACAATCGTGAGTGTGTTATGAAGACAACACGGGAGATCACATGGGGTCTCGATCCAATTCCCTTATGTGAAGGTGCCAACTATGTCACCCATAAGGCCTTGACCTTTGTCAATTGTAGAAGCGACCTCTGAATTCACTTGTAATCTCCTTAAAGAGATATGATCGTGGGTTAATTTAATGTTTGCCACTTCACTGATCTGTCAGTGAGCTTGGATTTTAGTGTCTTGATTCCTTGAAATAAAGAGCGCATAGTTGCTCAAATTCTCTACCAACTAATCATTTGGATTTTGTCCTTACTCATGTATCGGGTAGCGAATCACGAGGACTCCGGGACCTATTTTTGTGTCGTCAATGCCACATTTCCCATCTTGACTAGGTGGACCCTACCAGACTTTGCCCTTCACTTGCTGCCTAACCTCCACACATGTCCCTGTCGCAACGCAGATCGGAGCTATTGGTTGATATCTTTGTTTAATTTATGCGGTTGAAAGTGAGCGGGTCTACTAGATTTTGTGTTTCCACCTTCCATTATCCACGATGCATATTCTTGATGCGACTTCAATCCAGGCCGTCAATCAAAATCTCGTCTGATCGTCACTGTCGAATCGTGCAGGGTCTTCCTCCATTTCACGGACCTCTCCTGCCTTATCCATTGTGTAAGTTGGGGTAGTGTGAATGTTCTGTGCCTTTGATCTGTCTGCTAAGGGGGGTCTTAGCCATTTGATTTGGGTGGGCCCTCTGAGAGGCCGAGATATCGATGCAATCTATGTTCCCCATGTCTCCCATTATGATGGCATACACTTTTCATGGATTTGGTTGGCATTCGATCGTGGACGTTGGGAAGGGACACGAGCCAAGGATTTTGTGCAACTTTGTGGCCTATTCTTCGACATGTCTTCACCCTTTCAAAATCCTCAACCTCTACCACTCTATTATTCCTGTTCTGTGGTGACCCATTCCCGAAGTCACCAAGCTCAGAAAACTTCTGGCTATAGCCCGTTTTGTGCTAGCCATTCGTCACAGATCCAAAAAATTTAGTAGGAGTGTTAACACACTATTTCAACTATGTTTTTTGTAACAACAAACACCATTTTCGATAGCCTATTGATCCAGTGCATAAAGAACAAAGGAGCAAAGTACAAATTAATACCATAAAGAAGAATATTTTCAATAGTCTAGACAGTGACAAATCTGGTTCCTGGGCCAATTGATCCCTTTTTAAAGCTACCAACCAACTTCAAGCTAAAAGTAATTCTCTCTCAGGTCTGGGTAAAAAGAAAGGTTTGTGTATAGGGGTCCTAACTCTCAGTCTGTAAGTGAAACCCTCCCTTTATAAACCACATTTTGCGAGGGAATGGTTATTAAAGGACTACATTCTTTTGGACAGCTCAGTTTTGGGTTGGATTATTTTCATAGCCCTCTTTTATGGAAGGAAGCTAGACTGCTTAGATTGGAAGTATGGATTTTGGAGTTGGCACTTTGGAATTTGAGAAACATAGGTACACTAAACTCAAATACATAAAAGAGAAATATGTTAAAAGACAAAGAGTAAAAGAAATTTCAAATAAGGATACATAGCCCCATATAATTGCAAGAAGTTGCTTGTTTAGGGATACAAAATATTCAATGCAAATTTACTAGAAATAGATTCAAAGGATTGCATCAATAACATGAAATAGGAAAACAAGGAAAATGTCCCCATGAAAGACAAAAGGAATATGAAAAAACAACGAAAGTAATTAATGTATATTTGCAATCTATTCAAGACAAACCAATTCACGCACTCTCTATTTGTGAACATTTTCAATTATAAAAATACATTTATATCATTGATAACAACAAGATATTGGTTTTTAAGTATTTTGGAATTGCAAAAGAAGCAAAATTCATTTGACTTGATGATTAAATTTGCAAATTTTGCAAAAAAAAAATCTAGTGAACAATTCGTAATGTCCCTCCCATATGTTCTGCCTGATAATATGCTTCTAATATAACCCCTAGTGACTCTTTCGTAGGAGGGGTTAATATTGTATGCAAATTTTAGACTTCGGATAAAAATTCTCATGTTTTAATTATTATATTATAATTATATTTAATTTTTGTACCTAGTGGATGTGCTAGGTGGATAAGGTGGGTGTATGAAATATTGTGGACCCGATGAGTGGTCACCCTAAATGGATACTAGGAGAAAATTTAGAAAGATCCTAAAAGGTAGAAAAAGATAGAAATCAACATAAAAGCAGTCAGCTATAGAATCCTGCACAAAGTAACCAAGTGCAGGAAAAGCATGTTAGTATGAAAAGTAGGAAAGTTTAGGAAAGAAAGGGGGGTGCATTTCCTAAAAAGAGAGAAAGGAATGTTAGTGTGAAAATAAATAAACAACACAGGCATAGTTTCTAAAGGAAGAAAATCATGTCAACTAGAAAGGAATGAAAGAAAGGAAGATGAAAGCACAAAGTTACTATTTAGTCAAGGAGGGCGTAAGGAAAGCATGAGAAGTAAAGTGTAGTGCATCCAATGGGCCAATGAAATATTAAATAAGGTGGCGTTCTCCATTTCACATATTTAGACACTCCATCGTTGTGTTTGAGAAAGCTCTGATGCTTCTCTAGGGTTTGGAGACATGCCCTTAGCCAATTGTGGAAGATGTGCCCCATAGTAGTGTTATATTTTTAACATTAAGCTAGCATTATATTAGGATCTTTTAACTAAGAGAATAAAAAGCATAGCGATCAAACACAAGAGACAATGAACACAGTGTTTTTCCTCAAGGAAACCATAAATGGAAAAACCTCGCAACTTCCTTAGAGATAGAATCAACACCAAAAGTAAAACCCAAAACAGTAAGATGATCTCCCAACAGCAGTAGCCTCTTTATTTCTAGCCCCAACAACTTCTTCTCGCTCAGCTATTGGCTACAATTGAGTGTTTGATAAATAGAGAGGCTCTCTCTCTATTTATACTAATTCCTGACTTGACAATAACTCACTAGGGCCGATTCACTAGGTGAGTCTAACAACCCTAGGGCCCCAGAATTGCAGGGACTTTAACCCTTGAACGATAGGAGGGTTAACCACATTGACTTGACATGACTTGTTTATATTATATAAACTCCTGATCAGAAAATCGGGGCATGACATGACTCAATTACATTACAAACACTTCCCAGAATAAAAATCGGGGTATATTACATAAGAAATACAAGTGAATACATTCCGAAGTTACAATTACATCAACACTCCCTCTTAACTAGGAAGGTATTCTATCGACACAATTTATCAGCACAAGTCTTCTTCTCTGTATCATCTGGATCATCATTGAGTCCTTGTCATCTTCAAATTATCTTCATCTTCAAGTCATCTTCATATTCAAGTCATCTTCATCTAAATCTGGATCATCATCACTGGATCTGGATCATCACTTGATCTAGATCATCTCTGGTTCTGCAACATTTCTGTTGGATCATCATCACAAGTGCTATATCTTGATTCTTATCGTCATAGGAAGTTCTACAGAGCCAACCCATTTTCATGCTGGTTGTAGGCCTAGCCTCCATGTAGGTCTTTTCCAGCACTTATATTTGACCCTAATTCAGAATGGCCCGCGCAACACTTATATCTGAACATGTAGGAACTGATCCTATAATGATATCAAGAATGCGTACCCAACACTCACATCTGACCATGTGTGAACACATCCCACAATCCTGTCAGAAAGGCCTAGCACTCACATCTGACAGCTCATGGCAGAAAGGCTCAGCACTTACATTTGACCATGTGAGGAACCAATCCTCCATGCCGAAAGGGGTCTGCACTTACATCTGACAACAAATATCAGAAAGGATCAGCACTTACATTCAACCATGCAAGGAACCAATCCTCCATGCCGAAAGGGCTTTGCACTTACATCTGATCATTGTAGGAACCAATACTACAATCGCCTCAGAATGGCTCTACACTTACATCTAATCATGTAGGAACCAATCCTATAGTCACATCAGAATGGTCCTTAGTCCCAGACTGAGCTTTCTTGGTAACTGACTAGGTGCCTCCATTCCAAGAATGGCATTCAACGCTTATATCTGATCATGTAGGAACCAATCCTACAGTCACATCATAATGGCTCAACACTCATATCTGACATGCGAGGAACCAATCTTCTCATCATGACAGAATGGCTCAGCCCTTACATTTGACCATGGAAGGAACCAATGCTCTCACCATGTTAGAATGGCTCATGGAATCTTCACTTCCCTTTGGAGGGAATATTGATCTAGAGAACACCAAGCTTCTCCCCGAAGTACTCAAAATTCACTCTAGCGAATGGCTTTGTTAACACATTGGCTATCTATTCGTCCGTCACAACATACTGGAGCTTCACTGCTCCCCTCTACACCATATCCTTGATATAGTGATACTTGATCTCGATATGATTTGACTTGTCATGGAACATCGGGTTCTCTAACAACTTCACACAACTCTGGTTGTCACAATATATACAAGTAGCATCCAACTGGAGATCAAATAAATTATACAGTAGCTTCCTCAGCCATACTGCCTCACAAATAGCTGAACAAGCTGTGACATACTCTGCTTCAGCTGTACTCAGTGCCACATAGGATTGCTTCCTTCTAAACCAAGAAAGCACACCTGATCCCATACTGAAGAAACACCCTAAAGTGCTCTTCCTATCGATGGCATTACCTGCCCAATCTGAATCAACATAACTCTCCAGGTTAATATTCTGATTCACCTCATACTTGAGCCCATAATCAACTATACCCATAAGGTATCTCAGAATATGCTTTGCAGCAATCAAGTGAACATGTCTTGGATCTGTCAGGAACTGGCTCAAGGTGTTCACAACAAATCAAATATTTGGTCATGTGTTCGTCAGATACATCAAGGACCCAATCATCTGATGAAGCATCACTCAATAGCTTCAGGTTCAATGCCATAGGTGTGGTCATGGCCTTGAAGTCCATCATCCCAAACCTCTTGAGGATCTCTACTACATACTTCCCTTGTCCGAGGGAGATTGCATCCACATTCTGCCACACCTCCATGCCTAGAAAATAGTGCATCATACCCAAGTCCTTCATTCTGTGAGAAGCCACGAGTCATGAATCTTTCTTTATATTTATCTATGCTGCCATCTGCAGCATGCTTGATCTTGTAGATCCATTTGGAATTTATGACCGACTTCCCTTCTGGTCTTGGGACAACATCCCAAACATAATTCTTCATGATCGATTGATACTCTTTGATCATGGCATCCTTCCATTCTTTCCATTCTTCCGCTTCTTCATAGCTGGAAGGTTCTTTATTGATAAAGTGACACAATAAAGCTACATACCCGAAGTAGGACCTGGTCCTCTTTCTTTCTATGTGATTCTCTTCTAGATCCCCATATCTTTTTGCACCTTGGATAGCTTCTCGTACCCAAGTAGGTTTCCTCTTGTGAGTATTCTTCTCCTGAGGTGGATCTACATGTTCTTGAGGTTCTTCAAATTCTCTATCTTCTTCTTGAGTTTCTTTGTTCATGGTTGTGTCATGAATTCTGGGTGCTTCTAATTATTCAGGATCTTCAACAAGTCTCTTTCTGGATTTGTTGTAAGCTGAGTCTTCATCAAGTGTTACATCCCTACTGATGTCGATATTCTTGAATCCTAGGAAGTATATTCTGTAAGCCTTCGAGCTTTCGGAGTATCCCATGAATATACCCTTCTTTCCTGAAGGATCTAACTTTGTCCTCTTTTCTTTCGGAATGTGTATGTATACTGGACAACCGAATATTCTAAGATGGTTGAATTCTATTTTCTTGCTAGAAAAGACTTCTTCAGGTGTCTTGTTCTCGAGTACTCTGTGTGGAGTATGGTTCTGTACATACATTGCTATTATGGCAGCTTCTGCCCATATATGCATGGGAAGATCTTGATCATGAAGCATTTCTCTTACATATTCCATGATATTTCTATTCTTCCTTTCTGCAACCCCATTCTGTTGTGGACTATATGGAGTGGATAACTCCCTCTTAATCCCCGAATCTTTGCATAACTCTTTGAATTCATTTGATGTGAATTCTTCGCCATTATCTGATCGAAAGGTCTTGATCTTCTTTTTTGTGTGGTTCTCGATCAAGGATTTGAATTCCTTGAACTTGTTGAAAACTTCATCTTTTTTCTTCATAAAGTATATCCATGTCTTCCTAGAATAATCATCAATAAAAGAAACATAGTATACATACCCGCTTAAAGAACTGGATGACATTGGACTGCATACATTGGAGTAAATGATTTCCAAGATTCCTTTTGCTTTGCTTTCACTACTTGGAAATGTTTTCTTTGTGTTTTTTCCTTTCACACATCCTTTGTAGACTCCTTCATGTTTTGCTTGAATTTCTGGAAGACCTCCAATAGCTTTGCTTGCAAGTGGTAGTGCTCTATAGTGCACATGTGCAAGCCTTCTATGGGAAAGTTCATTTGGCTCTATTGTGTCATGGACCAAAGCTTGTTTTGGATGGTCCTTCAATTTGTATAATCCTCCTTCTTGTTCTCCAATTACTATTGCATCGTCAATAGTCCTTCCTCTTGGCCACATGAGGAATTTTCCATCTACAAATGCAACCCTCATGCATTTTGCATCTAGTGCTGATATGGAGAGAAGATTCTTCTTTAGTTTTAGAACAAACAAGACATCCTTCATTTTCATAGAATTTCTAGAGTCTAGCTTGTAGGAGGATTCACCACTACCTTTTATGGGATATTGGTAGTAATCCCCAAGTTTCACCTTATGGGGTGAATTATGTTCAGATAGTTTCTCAAAATATTCCTTGAATCTTGTCATGTGTTTGGAAGCCCCACTATCAATAAGGCAATCTTTGCTTCCATGAGTGACAGTTCCCATGAGAGCGGAGATCAGAAAATATTCTTCATCACTTGAAGAGTCTTCACTTTCTTGTTTTAATTTCTTCCTGCGAGGATCATCATCCTTATCAGTGTGAGCATGATGTATTCTTTTGGAGTTCTTCTTCTTCTTGGATCCACTCTTATTCATGGGACAACTTCTAGCAAAGTGTCCTCTTTCATCACATGTATAACATTTGAGTTTGGATGGATCCCTTCTTACAAAATTAGTTTTCTGATGAGAATGCTTACCTTCGTGATGATGATTTTCCCTTATGCCTTTCTTGGAGTATATTGTGAGAGCTTGATCTCCACTTCCCATATTTGATTCTCGAGCTGCTATTCGAGCTTCTTCTTGTGAACATTCTTCCCACAGTCTACTGAACTTGATTATCTTTTTCCTAGCACAGATTCCTTGGATGAAAGAATCCCAAGACCTAGGGAGACCATTTAGGGTTGTCATGACAATTTATGCATTCTCCACTTCTTCATCTACTGCTTCAAGTTATTCTTTGATCCGGGAGACCCTTGTGAAGTATGACTGGATGGTCTCGTCATTCTAGATATTTACATTCTTCAATTGATTCCTTAGAGTCATCTTTTGGTTTATGTTCTTCCTTTCAAACAGTTTGGTTAGGGCATGAAACATAGCTTTAGGTGTCTTGAGGGAGGACCCCTATGGTTTGAGTTGATCCTTGATTGAATCAGCAATAATCCTCTTTTCCATAACCAACTTCTTCTTATGTAATTCCTTGGCCTCATCTTCCTCTAGAACTAGAACCTCCTCATTGATGTAGGAGTCTAACTCATTTTCTTCCAGGACCAGGGAGATCCTATACTTCCAGGATCGGAAGTTATCAGCTCCCTCATCAAGCTTGGTATGATGAGACATATTAATTGAGAACCTTAAATGGAAATACAAAATATTTAGATCTTACTAGGTCAAGATGTTGGATCTGGATTTGGAGCTAAATTTCTGCAGTGCTGGTTCAGGAGCAAATTAGGGTTTGACTTTTCCAGAGTTCTGTCCAACCAAATGCTTTGATCTTGATCTATAAACTTTGATTTTGGAGAGGAGATCAATCCAGGCCTGGGCTCACTCAAAAATTCCACTTCTGTGGAAAGCCCTAATTTCTGGCAGCAGTGTCAGGTCCAAAACTGAAAAAGCTCAGAAGCAGACTGCTTCTACAGAAAGATGTGCCCTAGGGAGGAGAGTCAGCCCAACCTTCTTTTGCTGAAAATCTATGGAGAGAGATCTGAAAAGTAGGAAGCTGTAGTTCCCACAGCTCCACAGTGTCTTCTTCTCAGGTTAACTCTGAAACCATGTTATATTTTTAACATTAAGCTAGCATTTTATTAGGATCTTTTAAATGAGAGAATAACAAGCACATCAATCAAACACAAGAGACAATGAACACAATGTTTTTTCTCAGGGTAACCATAAATGGAGAAAACACCTCAACTTCCTCAGAGATAGAATCAACACCAAAAGTAAAACCCAAAACAGTAAGATGATCTCCCGACAGCAGTAGCCTCTTTCTTTCTAGCCCCAGTAACTTCTTCTCCCTAAAATATGCGCTACAACTGAGTGTGAGTGAGTGTGTGATAAACAGAGAGGCTCTCTCTCTATTTATACTAATTCTCAACTTGACAATAACTCACTAGGGATGACTTCACTAGGTGAGTCTAACAACCCTAGGGCCCTGGAACTGCAGGGACTTTGACTTTTGAACAATAGGAGGGTTACCCACATTGACTTGACATGACTTGTTTATATTATAGAAACTCCCGATTGAAACATCAGGGCATGACATGAATCAATTACATTACAAACACTTCCTGGAATAAACATCGGGGTAAAATACATAAGAAATACAAGTGAATTCATTCCAAAGTTACAATTACATCAACAAGTAATTGTTTCAAGATTATATGATGATTATAGTTAAACCTATGAAGCCATGGAATTCCAATTTGCATGTCTGATATAGCCATTTCATGAAGGATTTGAGCCTCCAATATTCAAGCTAAGAACTATGTAGCTTGTGGTGGATTCAGGAGGTGTTTTTAACTAGGAGGAGAACAATAAGATGGTTGCACCCCTTTGTGAGAGATAGTGTTAGTTTTTATAATCTAATTTAAATTTATTAGGATCTTTATTTGAAAGACTAACGAGCAAAAAAAGATGCATAAGGAAGAGCAAATGCACAAGACACAAATATTTTCCTCGGGGAAACCATAAAGGAGAAAACCCCGCAAACTTCCTCATAATAGTTTCGTCACTAAGAAAATATCACAAGATGAAAAAACCAAAGTATAAGAAGAATTTTGCATCTCTCTTTCTCTCTCTCTCTTTCCTCCATGTTCTTCTCTCTCTCCTCACACAAACTTGAGTGAGGGAGTGTATGTATAAATGAGGGAGGGTTCCTCCCTATTTATACACTTCAAGCGACTAACCTAATAACTTGACTTGGTCGACCTCTTACCCTAATACGGTGGACGTTACCTAGGGGGACTTAAAAATACATTTGATTATATTCTACTTGGGGACTAATTCAGTAACTTACAACAAATGGCTTACCACAATGACCGTATACAATAATAACATATCTCGAGGAGGAAAACACATATCCAATGGGGGTACACCAATATACAATAATAATATACATCAAAATATCTACTGAAGTTACAAATACAATACTCCTTCTTTATTAGGAAGGTATTCTCTTGCCATAGTCATCAACACATCTGGTCATATCATCATAGTTGTATCATCATCATCGTTACTATCGTAGCTCTCATCTATCGATCATTGAATAGTGACATTTGTCTATCTTTCATACAAAGTTTCTACAGATCCAACCTTATTTCATGCTGGGTGTAGGCCTATTCCTCATCTAGGTATTCATCATATCCATGAACAATCCATCGTGTAGGTACAACCGTGGACCATACATTACATTTCTACTACAATCACATGTGTCTCCTATTGTCATCCCATCATATATGAATCATCTTGTCAGTGCACATAGAGCACATACCAGATGCATACCATTGACAACCTGTTTTCTACCGATATAGGATTATGCCAGGACTCATTACATCTCAACGACGACTTGCATCTACCACTATGTGAGAATTGTCTAGGAGCACACTTAGTGCATTATGTCTCTCCATAGAAAACCTATGCTCTACCAAAATAGGAGCACGCCAGGACTCATTACGTCTCAATGATGACCTGTGTCTACCACTATGAAAGAATCTCCCAAGAGAACACCAAGTGCCTTGTAAACTCTCATCATGTCCAACATGGGACCACATAAGGACTGATTACATTCAAGGAAAACCTACGTAACACACTAGGACTCATTACATATAAGGAAAAACTCAAGGAATCATTACAACTAAGGAAAAACTACGTACAATGCCATGACTATTTACATCCAAGGATGACCTTCTAGGACTCATTACATCCAAGGATAACCTGTATACCACGTCAGGACTCATTACATCCAAGGATAACCTACGTACCACACCAAGACTCATTACATCCAAGGACGACCTGATAGGACTGATTACATCCTAGGAGAACCTGTGTACTATGCCAGGATTGATTACATCTAGGGAAAACTTGTATACCTTTCCATGCGAGGTCTCTTTCTAGTTCATCTATGCCTTTCTGTTGGCTTGTCATCACTAGCATGGGAGCACATCAAGACTGATTACATTTGCCCCATGCCAATGTTCACCTCTAATTTGTTAAACTCATGAGTCCGAATCTAATTGCATTGCATGCTTGGCCAATTTTTGTAGAGTCAAACTAATAATCGAAGACTTTGCATCTCAAGATGACTATAAAACTTTCATTATGGGTGTCTTATTGGCATGGGTCGCTTACTTTGCATGTCAAGATTGATTTGCGGATGGCTATACAACTTTCATTATGGGTTGCTTACTTGAATTGGCATGGGTTGTTTAGCTAATCTCTAGAATTGGAGTGTTATCATGAGGGAAATGCCTTACTTTTTTGTAAAATTAATGTTGGTTTATCATAAGGAGAATGCTTTATTTTTTTAAATCAATGTTGATTGCGTTATTTTAGACCAACCTATGCTATTTTTTATTTTTATTTTAAGATAATTACATTTTTGTTTCACAAAAAATGAAGGGCACCACATTATACTATTTTAGAGTTTGTATTTTAATTTAAAGTGAAACGTAGATAAGCACACTAATATATAAAAACCAAGAAATTTGAGCTTATACATAGAATAAAATAGATCAATCTTAGAAGAACAAAGCTCACCTTCATCAAATCCGTTCCAAAACCTCACTTTTTTGGAGCTCAGATATGCAAAAATGGCCCTCTCGAAGAACCGTTGTCAAAGAAATGGCCCTCTGGAAGAACAGATGTGGAAGAAATGGCCCTCACTTTCACGAAACTTAGATACTCAATGTTTGATGTCATTGAGTGATTATTTCTTTCCTTTTTATGGACCGTACTTTTGCCAAGGGTTTGAACTAGAAGGATCTACCCATTGGTGGGAAAGAAACAAAGGCCATGCAACAATAATAGGAGGACAAAGGCATGACTACAATGATTGTAGTAATCTGTGCATGCAAGTACTTACTATCCATGCACACTGACCATGCACTGTGGGATCTTTAAGTTGCCAACATTCACGTCTAATTTGTTAAAATTAAACCTTCTTATCCATTTTTCAAATTTTTAGTCCCATAAAAACTCATAAGTCCGAATCTAATTGTATTCCATGCTTGGTGGATTTCTGTAGAGTCAAACTAACAATCAAAGTCTTTGCATCTGAAGCTTGATTTTGGATGGCTATACAACTTTCATTATCGGTTTCTTACTGCATTGGCATGGGCTACTTACTTGCATTGGCTAATCTCCTGGATTGGATTGTTATCATGAGGGAAATCCCTTACGTTTTTTTAAATCAATGTTGATCTAGTTATCCTTGACCAACCTATGTTATTTTTTTTAATTTTTTGTAAGATAACTGTTATGTTAATTTTGTTTTTAAGATAATGACATTTTTGTTCCATAAGTAGGGATTACAAAAAAATGCTTCACAAAAAATGAAGGGCACCCAATTACATTATTTTAGAGTTTGTATTTTAATTTAAACTGAAATATAGAACAACAATATATAAGAACACAGATTTTTCTTGGGGAAATCATAAATGAGATCACCTCACAACTTTTTTAGAATAGTTTTGTTACTTAGTACAATGTCAAACCAAGATAGAATACCCAAAGATAAGATGTCTTCACTAGCTTCTTCTTCTCCTTCTCTCTCTTGAGCAAACTTGTTTCGTGTGTTGTGCCCAAATTAGGGAGGGTGGCTCCCTACTTATACTTTACAAGTGACTCACGAAAATCCCTAACTTGGAAAAATTCCTAATTTAACAGGGACGGCTTACCTCTTGGGAGACTCAAAATACATTTTACAATATTTCTTATGGGGGCTATTTGCTTGACTTATAGCAAAGTTTTTACCTCGATATTCTAACATGAACAAATACAATAATAACATCCATGTATGGAAGAAAACATATCCGAAGGTGGTACAATAAAATACAATAAAAATATATAAAAGAATATCTTCCAAAGTTACATTTACAACAACGCTCCCTCTTAACTAGGAAGGTATTCTTTCGCCCTAGTCATCATCATGCATGGACATAGTCTTTGAACATCGTCATCATCATTGGATCATCATCATCATCACTATTGCATCAATTCTCATATTCTCGACCATTGACTAGTGGCATCCCTCAAACCTATATGTCCTCAGAAGTTCTAGAAATCCAACCTTGTTTCATCCTGGATGTAGGATTAGATCCCATCTAGGGATTCATCAACATATCCATATAGTGACAACCCTTTTCATGATAGATGGACCTCATATAGTGCCAATCCTTTTTCATATTAGATCTACCTCATACAGTGCCAGTCCTTTTTCATATTGTATATACCTTGTAGTGCCAGTCCTATTTCATACTGGATGTATATCTCTGTAGTGTTAGTCCTATTTCTTATTGAATTCCTTCACAAGGTGAGTCCTATTTCATACTGAATGCAGATCTATGTAGTGCCAGTCTTGTTTCATATCGGATGCCTTCGTAGGGTCAATCTTGTTTCATATTGAATGGAGATCTCTGCAGTGCAGTCGTTTTTCATACTAGATGTCGTCGTAGGGACAATCATGTGTCATACTGAATGCGGATCTCTGCAGTGCTTGTCCTTTTTCATATTGGAAGCCTTTGCAAGGTCACTCCTATTTCATATCGAATGTGGATCTAGCACAATCTATGAATTTCTTCTCGCGATGGAAAACGATATGCACAACTCCAAGCTTGTCCATGAAGTACTCAAACTTGACTCTTGTTATAGGATTGGTCAAAACATCGGTGGTCTACTTGTCCATCGCCACATACTAGATCTTCACTGCTCCTCTTTGCACCATATCTCAGGTATAGTGATACTTGACCTAAACGTGCTTCGACTTGTCATGGAAAACCAGGTTCTTGGACAACTTTGCACAAATCTGGTTGTCATAGAAGATACAGGTTTCCTCTAACTCAATATCAAACAAATTAGACAATAGCTTCCAAAGCCATACTACCTCACAACTAGCCGAACAAGCTGCAATGTACTATGATTCGACTATGACCTGGTTGACCATTTTATCATGGTTTATGTTTATCCTTTATGCATTTATATCTCATACTTTCATGTTATTTAATGATTCAATGCATGTACTAGTTTGTTGATTATTTACCTTCTTGTGGATGCACTTTCAAACCAAAAAATTACAAAAAAACCATTCAATTTTTGCTTTTTGTTTTGAGATTGTACTAGCGTGTTCCTTCGTAGTCCAGGAAAAATTTATAGCACTAACATATTTGGTGTCGTTGTCAGGGACAGAAGTGAAGTATATCTTCCCTAGGATATCATTATTGATCTAGTTTTGAGAGGTGAACAAAATCAGAAAATATTTCAGACTACATTTTCACCAAACAATGGTTCACAGTGGCTACCAAAAAGATTGGAACAAGAGTAAAACCTACTTCACCTTTACATTTGGGTGTCTTAGATCCAGAACATATTTTGAAAGAATCTAGAAAAATTCAAAGATATTTGTCTTCTCCTTCTTTGTTTACTCTTGGTCAGTTAGAGTCATTGTCCTCTTTTACGTACTCAGAGCTTAAAACAGAAGAAGGAAAACTAAATATTTCTTGGTTAGTTCCTTCTACACTAGTTGAGACCTTTCAGATTCTTACTACTCCATTGTCTAGTAAAAAACAAAAACTGAAGTTCCTGGTAAAACTCCCTTATTTCAGTTTAAGCCGTATAAACTCTTTTCTTAGTCAAGTCCGAGCAAGGTTAGTCAACCTTTTTCTTCACTAAATCAAAGTAGCTTCACGATGGTAGCGTGATAGCCTCTTGACATGATGGATCGAATGGTAGCTTCTAGATATGCTCCCTTAGTCCTTCCTCAGACCCTAAATTCTCTCCCTGGAGGAGATTATTATAAATACCTTCCTAGGTTTAATGGTCAGGGTGAGATTACTGCTGAAGAACATTAGGATGCATTTCTAAGTTATGCGGACAATCAGAATATCAAAGCTAAATATGTGTGGATGAGGATGTTTGTTCAGAGTTTAGATGGGGAGGTAAGGAAATGGTTTCGATAATTACCAGCTAATTCAATAACTCTTATAGAAGAAATGGAGGATGTTTTTATGAGGCAGCAGGGAGACACGAAGGATCATACTTATTACATAACAGAGTTTGGAGCTTTGAAAAGGAAAAAAAAATGAAACTATAACAGATTTCTCAAAACATTTTAATAATATGTATT
Source organism: Pseudotsuga menziesii (assembly GCA_001517045.1). Lineage (NCBI taxonomy): Eukaryota > Viridiplantae > Streptophyta > Pinopsida > Pinales > Pinaceae > Pseudotsuga > Pseudotsuga menziesii. The sequence goes on from LPNX010612798.1 coordinate 29,330, forward strand.
ATAGGATCCCAACTGAAATTAAGCCTTCTGAAACCTCAGCTAAGATAACCTATGCCAATTCCTTTGATCATGAGTTTTCCTTACATCTAAGAGAAAGAAGGTCAGTGACTTTATTGAACATGCAAGAAGCTGCATTGGAGGTGGAATCAAACATTTTAGCTTCGAATAGGCTTAAGGAACATTTAGATCATCAAGTGTATGATCGAAAGGGCAAAAAGGAAATGATCCCACCAACCTCCACATCACAAACATCAGAGAGTAAAATAGATGAGATGGCTAAGTTGGTTAGAACTTTAACAACAAAACTAAATAAATTGGAATTAGATAAAAATCCAAATAAACCTCCACAAGAAGGAGAAATAAATCCTAATCAGTGTAGGCGTCCATTTGCTCCTAGATTCATTCCTAGAGAAAGAATAAGCAAATAAATTCAGAGAAAAAGAAGGAAGAATGAAGGTCAGAGAGTTCCTCCTCCACTTCAAAATAATGTAACAGATGAAGTTGAAGAAGATGAAGATGTACAATATGAATATTCGAATCAGAATATAAATTATTTTGGGGAGATGTTATCAAAAGGTTTCCTAATTGAATATGACTATCATAATTCTGAGTCTTTTGATTCACATATTTATCAAGAAGAAAGTGACTTTGGTCCTGAAGTTTCAGCTGGTATATGTCAATCTGAACCTAAAAAATATTATAACCTGAGATTCGGTCCAAAACAAGTTTTTCATATTCCCAAAAAGAAGATAGCTTGTCCTACCAAGAAATTACCTAATCAAACACAGGAGAGGAGATAAAATCATGGTGACCAAACCAAAGCAGCAGAGATTGAAGAAGTTACCAAAAATGTGCAAACTTTTAATTTTGAAAATGAACTATGTAAGATCAAGATTCTAGTGCCATTGACTGAATTGATGAAGAATCCTTGTTATAGGAATCCTTCTTTAAAAATAATAAATTCACATGCTAATTAGATGCCTTCAGATACTGTGAATCTTCAAGAAGAACGTGTTAGATTTTTAACATTAAGCTAGCATTATATTAGGATATTTAATTGAGAGAATAACAAGAACAAAAATCAAACATAAGAGACAATGAACACAGTGTTTTTCCTTGGGGAAACCATAAATGGAAAAAACCCCGCAACGTACTCAGAGATAGAATCAACACCAAAAGTAAAACCCCAAAATAGTAAGATGATCTCCTGACAGCAGTAACGTATTTATTCCTTGACCCAGTGTCTTCTTCTTCCTCAACTATGTGATACAACTAAGTGTGAGTGAGTGTGTGATAAATAGAGAGGCTAGCTCTCTATTTATACTAATTCCCGACTTGACTAAACCCTACTAGGGCCGACGTCACTAGGTGAGTCTAACAACCCTAGTGCCATGGAATTGTTGGGACTTTAACCCTTGAACAATAGGAGGGTTACCCACATTGACTTGACATGACTTGCTTACATTATAGAAACTACTGATAGGAACATCAGGGCATGAGATGACTCAAATACATTACAGAAACATCCTAGAATAAACATCGGGTTACAATACATAAGAAATACATGTGAATACATTTCGAAGTTACAATTACATCAACACTCCCTCTTAACTAGGAAGGTATTCTCTCGACACAATTTATCAGCACAAGTCTTCTTCTTTGTATCATCTAGATCATCCTCGAGTCCTCGTCGTCTTCAAGCCATATTCACCTTCAATTCATCTTCATCTGGATCTGGATCATCACTCAATTTGGATCATCATCACTGGATCTGGATCATCACTGGATCTAGATCATCTCTGGAGCATCATCACTGCATCTGAATCATCACTGGATCTAGATCATCTCTGGAGCATCATCACTGGATCTGGATCATCTCTACTGGATAGTCATCACTGGATCATCATGGGTGCTATCTCATGATTCTTCTCATCACAGGAAGTTCTACAGAGCCAACCCTTTTTCATGCTGGTTGTAGGCCTAGCCTCCATGTAGGTCTTCTTCTAGCACTTATATCTGACCCTAAGTTAGAATGGTCTGTCCAACACTTATATCTAATCATGTAGGAACCAATCGTATAATCATATCAAAAACACATGCCCAATACTCACATCTAACCATGTGGGAACACATCCCACAACCCTGTCAGAAAGGCCCATCACTCACATTTGACAACCAATGTCAGAAAGGATCAGCACTTACAGTCGACCATGCGAGGAACCAACCCTCCATGCTGAAAGGCTCTACACGTACATCTGACAACCAATGTCTGAAAGGCTCAACACTTATATTTGACCATGCGAAGAACCAATCCTGCATGCCGAGAGGTCTCTACACTTACATCTGATCACTGTAGGAACCAATCCTATAATCACCTTAGAATGGCTCTGCACTCACATCTAATCATGTAGGAACCAATCCTATAGTCACATCAAAGTGGCCCTCAGTCCCAGACTGAGCTTTCCTCGTAACTGACCAGGTTCCTCCATTCTAAGAATGGCATTGAGCGCTTATATCTAATCATGTAGGAACCAATCCTACAGTCACATAAGAATGGCTCAGCACTCATATCTGACATGCAAGGAACCAATCCTCTCACCATGACAGAATGGCTCAGCCCCTACATTTGACCATGGAAGGAACCAATACTCTCACCATGTCAGAATGACTCACAGACCCATCACTTCCCTTTGGAGGGAACCTCGATATTGAGAACACCAAGCTTCTCCCAGAAGTACTCAAAATTCACCCTAGCCAATGGTTTTGTCAATACATCAGCTATCTGTTTGTTCGAACATACTGGAGCTTCACTGCTCCCCTCTACACCATATCCCTGATATAATGATACTTTATCTCAATATTCTTTGACTTATCATGGAACATCGGGTTCTCTGACAACTTCACACAACTCTGGTTGTCACAATGTATACAAGTAGCATCCATCTGGAGATCAAGTTAATCAGATAGTAGCTTCCTCAACCATACTTCCTCACAACTTGCTGAACAACCTACGACATACTCTGCTTCAACTGTACTCAGTTCCACACATGATTGCTTCCTGCTAATCCTAGAGATCACACCCGATCCCACACTGAAGCAACACCCTGAAGTGCTCTTCCTATCGATGGAACTGCCTGCCAAATCTGAATCAACATAACCTTCTAGTTTAATCTTCTGATTCACCTCATACTTGAGCCCATAATCAATTTTACCCCTTAGGTACCTCAGAATATGCTTTGCAACAGTCAAGTGAACATGTCTCGGTTCTGTTAGGAGCTGGCTCAAATTGTTCATAGCAAAGCAAATATCTGTCTCGTTTTTGTTAGGTACATCAAGGAACCAATTATCTAAGGATACATTGTAGCATCAACCGCTTCTAATGAAGCATCACTCAATAGCTTCAGGTTCAATGCCATAGGTATGGTCATAGCCTTGCAGTCCATCATCCCAAACCTCTTTAGGATCTCTACTGCATATTTCCCTTGTCTGAGGGAGATTCCATCTGCATTCTACCACACCTCCATGCCTAGAAAATAGTGCATCATACCCAAGTCCTTCATTTCAAAATCGGAAGCAAGCTTCCTCTTCCTATCAGCAATCAACCCATCCATACCCGTTACAAAAAAATCATCTACATATATTAGGAGCATCACTGGGTTGCCATGTTCAACCTTGTAGTAAAGGTTGGAATCTGCTTTACTCTTAGTAAAGCCCAAACTAGATAGAAAGCTATCAATCCTACTGTACCATGTCCAGGGTGCCTGTTTCAAACCGTACAGGGCTTTCTTCAATCTACACACATGAGACTCCCTGTCATGTGTCTCAAAACTGAGTGGCTACTCCACATACACTTCCTCTTCCACTACACCATTCAAGAAAGTAGTCTTGACATCCATTTGGTGTATCTTCCATTTCATCACTGCAGCCTGAGAAAGTACTGATCTGATGGAAGTGTATCTGGCTACAAGTGCAAAGGTTTTTTCAGAGTCTATTCCTTCTTTCTATGAGAAGCCACGAATCTTGCTTTATATTTCTCTATGATGTCATCTGTAACATGTTTGATCTTGTAGATCCATTTGGAAGTTACGACTGAATTCCCTTCTGGTCTTGGGACAACATCCCAAACATCATTCTTCATGATCGATTGATACTCTTCGATCATAGCATCCTTCCATTCTTTTCGTTCTGCCGCTTCTTCATAATTGGAAGGTTCTTTATTGATGAAATCAAATAATAATGATACATACCCGGCGCAGGACCTGGTCCTCTTTCTTTCTCTCTGATTCTTTTCTAGATCCCCATATCTTTCCGCACCTTCAATAGCTTCTCGTACCCAGGTAGGTTTCCTCTTATGAGGATTCTTCCTCTGAGGTGGATCTACAGGTTCTTGTGGTTCTTCAAATTCTCAATCTTCTTCTTGAGTTTCTTCGTTCATGGTTGTATCATGAATTTTGGGTGCTTTTGCTTCTTCAGGTTCTTCAGTAGGTCTCTTTCTGGATTTGTTGTAAGCTGTGTCTTCATCAAATGTCCCATCCTTGCTGATGTCTATATTCTTGAATCTTTGGAAGTATATTCTGTAAGCCTTCGAGGTTTCAGAGTATCCCACAAATATACCCTTATTTCCTGAAGGATCTAATTTTGACCTCTTCTCTTTTGGAATGTGTATGTACACTGTACAGCCAAATATTCTGAGATGGCTGACTTCTGGTTTCTTGCTGGAAAAGACTTCTTCATGTGTCTTGTTCTCAAGTACTCTGTGTGGAGTATGGTTCTATACATACGTCGTTGTTCTGGCCGATTTCTATTTATGGCGACTCCGAACTAGTTGTCCAACAAGTGAAGGACAAATATCAAGTAAAGCAGGATCTGTTGAAGGTATATAGAAACGAAGTATGGGATATGATTGACAATTAATTCATAGCATTCAATATTTCTTTCATTCCTAGGGATCATAATCAAACAATTGATTCACTTGCTTTGGCAGCCACACACTTCAAAATTCCAAAACAGGCCCAGTTAAAATATCCGATTGAGGTCAGATATAGACCTTATGTGTTAGACAATATTAGACAGTGGAAAGTTTTTGAAGAATATTTGGAGATAAAAATATTCTTAGAGTTAACTAGAGAGTTTTCTAATTCACTAATTGATCAAGACCATGATGATGAAGTTGATAATACTATTGAATATTCAGAGAATACAATTGTTGAGCATAAGATTATTGAGTTGAAAGGTAACTTTATTCCTAAAGGTTTGGTTCCCATGGAGAGGATATTTTCTAAAGATGATACTCTGTTAAAGTCAACCATGCAGTCCTCATAGGAGAATATTATAAATTGTAATATTGGTACAGAAGAGCAGCCCAAGATTGTGAAAATTTCCAAATCTCTTTCAATTGAGCAAAGGAATAGGTATATCAAATTATTGAAAGAGTATGTTGACATTTTTGCTTGGTCTTATGAATATTTAAGAACTTATGATACCAGTGTTATTCAACACAACATTCCTTTGAATCCAAATGTGAAACCTTTTAGACAAAAATTGAGAAGAATGAACCCAGCCTTATTTCCAGTTATAGAAACAGAAGTTATAAAATTATTAGATGCAAAGATAATTGTTCCACTCAGATATTCATCATGGGCAGAAAATTTAGTTCTAGTACGAAAAAAGAATGGAGAGATTAGGTTGTGTGTGGATTTTCGTAATTTGAACAGAGCTTCACTGAAGGATAATTATCCATTTCCTAAGATTGAGCAAATTTTGTAGAAAGTGGTGGGTGCCCAGATAATTTCAATGGTTAATGGATTCTTAAGTTACAATCTAATTTCTATGCATTCAGATGATAGGGAGAAAACAACCTTTACTACCCTTCGGGGTACATTTATGTATGACAAGATGCCATTTGGTTTGATGAATGCTTGTGCAACTTTTCAAAGAGCTATGGATATAACTTTTGTCGGAGAAAAAGAAAAAATTGTAGTAATTTATTTGGATGATATCGCTGTGTTTTCTCAATCTGATGAAGAGCATTTAAAACATCTCAAACAAACTTTTTTGAAATGTAGAAAGTTTGGACTGACATTAAATCCTAAGAAGTCCCATTTTGTTGTTTAGGAGAGTAAGCTTTTGGGACATCTAGTTTCAACAAATATTCAAGGCTATTTTGAAAATTAGTCTTCCAAGAAGTAAGAAGGATGTCCAGTCATTCATTGGAAAAATTAATTTTCTGAGATGGTTCATTCCAAATTTGGCTGAAACAATAAGATAGACAACATCTATGTTAAGGAAAGACTAGGAGGTAAAGTGGACAACAGAAGCCAGAGCTTCATTTGAAAAGATAAAACAAGCCCTTATAGAAGCACCAATGCTTGTAAGCCTAGACTTTTCAAATGATTTTTGGCTTTCACTTTTGCATCTCAGGACATAATAGTTGTTGTTCTACTACAAAAAAATGTAGATGGATTAGAACACCCCATATATTTCTTTAGCAAAACTCTTAGAGATTCTAAATTAAAATACAATACACTAGAGAAGTAAGCATATTCACTGGTAAAAGCATTGAAGTTTTTTAGGATCTATATTCTACATTCAAATATTAGTGCCTATGTACCTAATGCTGCTATTAAATAAATTCTAACTCAGCCAGACAGTGAAGGAAAGCGGGGGGAAATGGATTGCAAAAATCATGGAATACGATGTGGAGATTAAACCTACCAATCTTGTAAAAGGGCAGGTTCTACCAATACTATTAGCAGATTCAAATTGTGAAGCCCTTGGTCTTCATTTGATAGCAGGTCAGCCAATATAGGGGGAATTGCAAATAGGGAAAGACAAAGAATAGATCATGGATAAACATGCAGAATCAGAATGGTATGTTGATATAGTTCACTTTTTATTGCATTTGCAGTGTCCTGCTCATTTGGATAAGAAGGTTACTAGATCATTAAAACTGAAGGCCACCAAATATTGTCTAATAAATCAGCAATTACATCAGAAAGATCCAGGGGGAGTGTTACTCAGATGTTTGGAGAAACCATAAATTGAAGAGGTCATTTCAGAATTACATGAAGGTGCTTGTGGAGGTCACAAATATTGGAAGGCTATAGCTTATAAAATTCTAAGATCTGGATACTACTAGCCATCTTTGTTTTTTGATGTCTATCAATAGGTCAGGGCTTGTATTAAGTGTCAAAAGTTTCCTGGGAAGAAAAATATTGTGTCCTTACCTTTGAAACCCATTGTGGTAAATGAACCTTTCCAGGAATGGGGTTTGGAATTTATAGGAGAGATCAATCCTGCTTCCTCTGGGCAGCACAAATGGATACTTACAGCTACTGATTTTTTCATGAAATGGGTGGAGGCCATTCCTACACAGAATGCAACTGATAAGGTAATCATTAAATTCGTTCAAGAAAATGACCTGAGTAGATTTGGTTGTCAAACCAGAGGATCATTTGATATCACCAGAACTGGTTCAAGAAAACCATGAAGTCCCAGAAGAGTAGGTTACTCCTATTATAGAAAAGGGTATGACTTCAAGAGCTTCATTTGCAAAGGAAGCAGTGAAGGATAGACAGGAAGAAGATTTAATTTTTAAAAAGTTGAATATTCCTTGGTTGTCAAACTAGGATTCGACATTTCCTGGAAAGGTACATATGGATTCAAAAGTTGAAAATCTTAGGAAACTCTGCAAAAACATAAATCACAAATTTGTTTTCTTACTGAAAGTAATGACAGACTGGTAATGACAAATAGAATATTAAGGGAATACCTGGAATACATTAATTCCCATTACCAAGAATTGATAGTAGTGTCAAAAGAAGCATTGAAGAGGAAGAGAGAAATACATAATCAAGTTGAAGATTTAACCAAGAAAATTCAGAATGTAAGCAAGCGAAATGAAATGTTATCAAACCGAGTCAAAATTCTGGAGACAAAGTAAGAAGGCATAAAATCTCATGGGCCAAATATCCCATCTAGAAGGCATGTGTGGTAATTAAAGGAATCATTTATAGCTCATGAGCCATAATAGCTTCATTTAGGTCATAAGACCCTACCTTTTCTTCCATGACATTTCTCAAAGTCCCAAACCTTATAATGACACCCTTATCCGATTTAGACTCCATTCATAGGCTTGTTGTAGTCTCGGACCTTGTGATTTGTCCATGAACCATAAAAACATCCTTTAATCTGTAGAAGATTGGAATTATCCTTGGACCATGGTAGTGTCTTTAGAATTATCTCCTGTCTGGAAATATTCATAATGGTTCCTATATGACCATGGTCAATGCCTCGAGAACAATATTCAATGCATGAAATAGTCTAATGGCAAATATATCCCATATTAAGGCTAAATATCCTCTTTAAAGGGAATGTGTAGTGGTTTAATGCTTGTTTCTATTACACTTTTGTCCCATTAACATGGTTAAGACTCTAAGACCCATCCTTAGTGCATAAAACCTCATAATGACACCTAGATCCCACTAAAGGAAATATATTCCATCTATTTAAAGGAATATGTGTCTATTTAGGGACTCATTGTCTTCTCTTCCATGACTATAGTCAATTTCCAGAGACCCATCCCTCCCATCCAAAACAATATAATGGAACTCCTATCCCATTATAATACTATTTACACTCCCAATATTCCATCTAGACTATCTATGGGGTGGCTCATTACCCAACATTACATTGGTTAAGAGGGGGGCAGTCAAAGGAGGGAGAGGAATGTGTAGAGGGATTCATGGGAGGGAGGGATGGGTAGGGGACATATATGGGGGGGGTGAAGGGAGGATAAATATAAGGGGAAGGGAGGGATGGGTAGGGGAGAGATATGAGGCGGGACTCGAGGGAGGACAAATACAAAGGGAATGGATTGGTGGGATGGGAATAAATATAAGTTGGAGGGAGGCCCCTAGGGTTTTATACATTGTCAAGGAATGAAACCTCTACTTTAGGCCCTAAATGAAGCTTCTAGGAATCTAGGACCACCAATAACACCTTAAACCACCATATGTTACCTCTTGAGGGAATTCTTAGCTTTGTGTGTGGGCATTGACACCATTAGGTTGTTTTAATCACTAAGGATCGGGTTATATACCCTTGAAATGGTTGAGCGATCATGAAACCTGGGTCGTAGACACTAAAGGAAGCTTCTAGGGATCCATAGGAAATAATAATGGATCATGCCACCACACATGACCTCTTTAGGGGGTCTTTCTCCTTAGACTAGGGATATGTGAGAAATTGGGATTTTTTTTACAGTAGTTATGGGTCTCGGGGCCATATGCATGGAAATGGGAGGAAACCCAATTCTTGGGCCCTAAATGAATCCCTTATTCATTGAAGGTCAATAAGTACACTTCAAACTACCACAGAGGACCTATTGATGGTATCCCAACCCAAAAACTGGGGATAATCATGCCATCCAAAGGTTTTAAATAGTAGACATGGGTATCAAGGCCTTACACATGGTTGATAGAGTAAAGCCAAGCATTAGTCCATAAAGGAATATTATATCCATCCAAGGCCTAAATTGATACCTCGAATCACCTCACATGACTTACAAGCACTAGGTATGGGTCATGTGGCCTTCGACATTGTTGGGGGAGTAAAAATTGGGATTGGACTCTCAAAAAAGCTTCTAGGAATCCATGACCATGAAAAACGCCTCAAATGACCAGCCATGAGCATATCCCTAGCCTCCATGTGGGGTAATTATAAATAATAGGATGTTTTAAGCACTACGTATGTATATCAAAGTCCCGGACATAGTTGTGGGAGAAACCCTAAGCCGTAGGCCCTAAATGAATGTTATAGAAATATTGACCCAAGAATGATGCCTTGAACGAAAAAAATAATGTCTTAAGAAGATATTTGGCCTCCAAGTGGGAATATTAGTATGATTATGAGTTCTCAAGTACAATGTATATATCGTGGAGCCTCAACAGAGTCGAGAGATGACACCTTAACCTTAGGCCCCAAAAGATTGTTTTGTGTGTTCACGACAAAAAATAATGCTTCAAAACAACATAAATGATCTCACAATCCTTATCCTCGCAGTGGATGTGTTGGTGCCATTAGGAATATTTTAGAGCTACATATGAGTTTCGAGCCTTAGAGAAAGGTTAGGCAATAAAACTCAATCATTAAGTCTAAAAAGAAGCTTCTATGTCTTAAGCACCATGAACAAGATCCATGGACAAGTGCCTCTGGAGTTATACTATCACATGGACTTCAATGGATCTTTAATTCAATTATGGATTTTTTCAAAAACTCATTTGTGCGAAAAGATTGGCAATTGAATTTGTCAAGCCAAAATATTCGCATTATTGCATCGAAGAGGTGCATTCTACAACCTAGTAAATGAGAGATGTGTAACTCCTTCTGTGCTTATCCTAGAGTTGACATGTGTCTTTTATAAATAACCCCTCCCGTGCTCATCCTAGAGTTAACACGTGTCCTTTATAAATAACTCCTTCCATGCTTATCCTAGAGTTGACATGTGTCTCTTATAAAAAATAATAAAATATTATTAAAAATAACTTGTGAGACTTAAATTAAATTTAAATTATTTAGAATTGCATATATAAAAAACAATATAAATTAGATAAACTAAAACCGTTAAAACTAGATTACACAATAAAAAAGGGTTTGCACCTTGAGAGATTTAATCCCTCTCGATGCTTGGTAGATCCCCTTTTACATGGATCTATGCTGGTTGGATTCACAATTGGAGCAAGTTTGATAGTTCAATCCCATGCTAGCCTTCAGATTGAATGTTGAGTTATATAGATTTCAAACATGTCCCTAGATATGGTTCTCCTTTTTTCTATATGTGGTATTCCTATCATAGTTAGTGCATATTACGAGTTTTTTCCATTTATCGACAAACAAATCCAACCATTCATTGGATTTGTGTTGCAAACTATTTAGCACTCACACCTAAAGATAACATGGAATATTTTTTTCATGCTTTCCATTTCAATGTAATCAATTCCCTAATGAACCACCAAAGTCTTGTGTTGATCAACATACAATTTTTAAACCCAACTAGGTCTCCAATTCAATTATGTAGTGATGGAAAATTTGTTATAAAAAAGGTTAAAACAAACTTCCACTACCACTCAACTTCCTTTAATTATTTTACCTGTTTTCTTTTCTTTGTATTTAGATTACCTACATCAAAACTATTTCTCATTGATAGATGTCGATCAAGCACAATCTAGTTCCATTAACCATAGTATCTTCTATAATGATGAAGTGATAGGAAATTTTGTAATAAATAGGTTAAAGCAAGCTTCGAATAAAAATAAATGTAGGCCCTCAAAGGCATGTTAACCTTGTGGGAAGTCTCACCTGTGCAAGTGGTATTTTTCACCTACGTAAGGACTCCTTAGTGATCTAGCTTGGTGTTAGCCCTACGCAGATTTCCCGACTAGCATCTTCTTGGACAAGAGATTATTTGAAGTGTTGTAAGTTTGCTACATTCCATTATAACATCCTCAAAAAAGATCATATGCTAACAAGTTAATTACAAAAATAAATATTCCTCCAATTTTAAGACTAAGGAAATGTAAACGCAACTTGAAAAGATTCATTTCAAAGGTCAAGTGACTAGTTAACTATACCACAATTCCAACAGAAAAGCTAATACTTTTATCATTTGCAACCATGCTTTTACACTAAATCCTAATTCTAACAGAAAAGCTAATACTTGTATCATTTGCAACCATGCTTTTACACTAAATCCTTAACTTATTGCAGTCGATTTACTTTTTCCAAACAGAATATAGCCATATCTAAAGTAAGCCAATCTAATAAGAATATACTAGATAAGATGCGGAAAAACATAACAAAAGACCTATAGTCACGAAAGAATGAAAATTTGGAATGAATAATGGCATCCAAAAAAGTTTTCAAATGTTCTTGCACAAATTAATATGCTTATAGGAAAAGTATTTCCCAAACCATTCTATAATATGCAAAATTTGTGGTTCAAGGTGCTAACCAGCACTAGGAAAACCATATCATCCAGTTCCATAGCACAAGGGGAATAGAACAAGAAACTAAATGAGAGAAATAGGAATGGAACAGGAAACTAAGTTTATAGGTTTTGCATATAAAAAAGGAGAAGAGAAAAAAAAAGATATAGCAATTTTAAATAATTTTAATATAAATAATTTTAAATAATTTTAAGATAAAAAGACAAGTATTAAAATGTTAAATAATTTGTTAGTGTAATTTTTTATGTTAGATATTTAAAAAAAGATATAGCAATTTTAATAAATTCCATGTAAAATTATTATTCAATTTTAAAAGCTTTTTTTGAAAACCAATATAATTAATTCTCATTCTGAATTTCTGAATTTTTTTCTCATTAGATGTCAACTAATTGTAACTGCATTTTTTTTACTAAGATAGATTAAGAATACAATCAAAATTTACTATATAAAGACATACATTTAAGTCAACAACCTTTAAGGATATAATTATTTTGTAACTATTTCTGTAAGGCCTAACCATACTTTCAAACAAAGTGTATGAAATTAGAACAATGAAAGCTCATGAAATTAGAACGACGAAAGCATTGCTCTCATCACCATTGGAGCTAGAAAAATAGACAAAATCAAATTTTCACTATTTTAAATGTTAAAGAAAAAGAAACACTTAATTGGATTGAAGTTCTTGTTATACCTGGAAAAAAAAAGGACAAAATAAAATTTCTCAAATTTGTTATTTAATCAAGAAAGGGCCTTAAACAACTGGATGACCTTTTTTTCAAAGAAACTATTGATACCGTCCCGTTTATGGTAAGAATGGTAGTTCCTTCTAAACATGCACATGGCAACCCATATTCCTCCAGAAAATCAACATGAAATCAAGAATGTATAAAAAAATACAGTAGTTCCTTCCTCAACACAAATATAGTAACACACATTTCCTCATAGATTCAACCAAAAAAAATACATTCATATTCTAAGCACCAACAAACAGTGCAATCCTCTAGAGAGCTAATCAAGACAAATCATTCCATCCACTAGATCACCAAAATATAATTAAAACCAAGAAACTAAAGCTAAACTTCCAGTTGGTGCACAATATTAAATCATTATCAAAACCATGTCTTCATTTCCAAACATAAAGCACAAACACCCTTTTTTGTGCATAATATTAAATCACTATCAAAACCATCTCTTCATTTCCAAACATAAAACACAAAAACCATGTTTCATTCTAAAAAATCATAGCAAGACATATTGATTAATTTACTCAATATATACAGAAGAAAAATATCACTTTCAATGCAAATCCAAAAAAACCCATTCAATCTCATCTTTGAAGTAGAACCAAAGAACCAACTGCAGTTATTGCTGAATGGACTGCTAGTTCATCTCCAACGATAGTTATTGCTGAATGGACTGTTAATTCATCTCCAAAACATATACAAAGTGGAATACATAATATATATATATATATATATATATATATATATAATTTTAAAATTATTCACTTTGAAATATATATATATATATATATTTTAAGTACAAAATGAAATATTATTACTTTTTACATAAACACAAAAACCATCAATTGTGTTAAACACAAAAATTAAGTGTTGTTAACTGCTGATTTTATTGGATAGTAACACAAATGCAGAATAATTTAATTGTATATTTAAAAATATACATTACATTGAAGTACACAGAAGGAGAAATTAAAATCCATTCATGGATTTGTTGCTTTGTCATCTCAAAAGCTCAATAAAAACTCTGGTAGCCATAAGTAGTATATCATTGTTTAACCTAATGTTAAACCATGAAATCATCTTTGGTAAGTCCCTTTTTGTTTATGAATTTGTTGCTATGTTAGTAAGGATCTTATAACCTTTCATGATCAAACTTATAACAAAAGATCAAGAGGATAGTAGAAGCTTGAACAGGTTCTATAATGCCTTTAGTAACTTGGTCTTATAATCGTGAACTATGATTGTTTAAGTTATAAGAATTAGAATTAAACTAATAAGGTGTATATAGATATAATAATATTTATACACATGAATAGCTCCTACACTTAAAAAGGGATCTATAGTACTAGATGTAGGATATAAAACCTACAAGTACATGATCTTTGAACTCCATAATATTTACCAAGTTCTAAGATGAATCGAATCAACATGAAGTTAAAATTTAGAATTAGAATGGTAAACTCTCTAGGATTTTATTGCAACTTATTCACATATAAGTAAATAGTAGGGTAATGTGAAATTGTCACATTATGTTGATCATGAAGAAAATGGGATTTCTAATAACAATCTTGACGATTTTTATGTAGAGGATATCTTATAAAATGCAAGCGATGTTAAGCTGATAAATTTACCATGTTGAGTCCTAATTAAAACCGAGTTGAAAACAATACAATAGGCTTATGTTATGAAAGACTTAGGTCTATTTTTATAATGATAGGTAGTGTTTTAAATATTATAATAATAATACCAATAAAGTCTTATGTCAGAAAAAGACTTATGATACAAAGTCCTAAGCTCTATTAAGAACTGGAAATCTTTTAAAGTAAAGATAGAAGAAGGTTTTATCTATCATAAATATCTATCTGCTAAAAGATAAAATAGTAGGGAGACATTAATAACCCTTACGACACAAAGATTAAGTAATATCATATTTATGAATCAAGTAAAATAAATATTACTTTACCTTGCAGGATCTTGAGTCTTCTAAGCAAAAAATTTACTCTACCAGTATATTTTATGCTAAAAGAAATATATTTGGTTTATCGCCTTAATAAACTTTTACTGGGACAAAAATTACCTGTCAAGCCTATAAAGATCCAAAAATCCATATATGTTAGCAATCGCTAACTAAGCCCCAACTAGAAAATGACTCCTCACCTACTTGACATTCAAACCATCAGTACAGCTAAATAATCGAATGTAGATTACTTTCATCACATATCAAAATTAAAACAACATTAATCTATTTGTGTTATTTATTAGTCTGTTTCATATCTTATATTAGCAGTTAGGAGTTATCTAACTGCAACTGTAAACATTTTATGTTATCTCAAAATTTTAAATTTTTGTGAAAATTTAGGGTTTTGACATGTGGTATCAGAGCACAAGGTTCAAACACTAGGCCTTGATGAAGCCCAACTAGATTTTATGAAATAGTAAATAGAATTATTATGCTGATGTATTTTCTTTTAAATGTTATTCAACAGAGAAATTGTTTTCTGAAGTTTAACAAATAGGTATGAAAAGGATACTTTTTCCATCAAACAAATTGTAATATTCCTCCATTATAGGCTCGAACTGCTCATTTGTGTGCTCAAATGAAGAAAAACTAGGACATACGGCAGATGGGCCATCCACTTCCCTCATCATCAGTTTTACACCATGTCATGACCTCATTCTGTGCTAAATTTGAACTTTTTAACCTTTGTTTTAGCAAATCAAATGAGGTGACACATAAGGGCATGTAGTTACCTTTATCCCGCTAGCTGTATTCTTCATGGAGAGCTGGGTCTGGGTGAAAAAGTGTCTTCGGCTGCACGTCCTCTTCCCCTTCCATTAGCAGAGAAGACCTTGAGTGTTCTTGTAGGTATTCAAGGATAGTTTGAGCTTGCTATGTATGCATGGGTCCTTTAACTTCTTGACTGCTTGTGGGATAGAGGCTATGATCCATCGTGAATACCTCCATCCACCTTTCTATGGCATCCATCCTCTCATTCGTAGTGGTCTCCGAGGTGTCATAGGGGAGAAGCCGGGGGAGATATTCGTTTTGTCTTCTGTCTCCTTCTTCTCTCACCTTCTCTCTAGCAGTAGTCAAGTTGATATCCACCCCTGCAGCATCATTCATCATGTCTGCTAGAGAGGCTAACCTTCTTTCACTGAGCCACAAAGAGAATTTGCTATCGAAGGCCTCAGCGTACTGGAGTTGGGCAGTGCTAGGAGGAGATTTGAACTCAGAAGGGATGGCATTATATACTTTCATAAATATGTCAGAGAACTCTTGGACAGATTCACTCTCTTCCCTCCTGATAGAATAGAACTGAGACACGCATCTCTTGGGGTCCTTTTTCTTTGCCCACCTCTCTTTGAAAACGTCCTCCAAAACCTGATAACTCAGGATTGAGTTATTTTTAAGGCTCGTGAATCATCTCCTTGCCCCTCCATCAAGGATTTGGGATAACAGTATGACCTTAATGTCTTTATGGTCCACTTCTTCTAGGTCAATCCAGTTCGCAAAACACCCCAAATGTTCTTTAGCTGAGTACCCCTTCTCACTAGAAAATTCTTTGAGTCTTTGGGTGTACCCCTAGGGAAGGTCATGAAGGATACTAGGAAGAAGTATGGGGCGAATCATTTGGCCCTTTCTTGGGCTATACCAGAGCTTTCGAGAGGGGCTAAAACCTTAAATGACAGAGGCTCTGTGGGTTCTAAACGGACGGGAGGAAATGTTGCAACAACGAGAGGTTCTTTGACCATGGAGTTAGATTAGGCCTGTTTAGAGGAGAGCACTAGGTCAGCAGCAACATCATGATCCTCATGGGTCGTGGATGAAGGGGTTTGGCCTCGGTCACAAATACAGGGCGAAGGAGATTTCTTGGTATTCAAAGGGGGATATACAAGGGTGGGTCTAGGGTCTTTCCATGAGCATGATAGATATTGGAAAATAGTTCTAACCAGCCCAGGGAAGGATAAGAAAAAATTTACTAGGAAGGACAATACATCTTGGAGAAAGGAAACATAGTAACTCATCTTTTACCAAGCCCTTCCAGGCTCTGCTATATTGGGATCATTTTCCCTAGTGGAGTCACCATGGAACCTTTGAAAACTTTGTAGCTTCTAGTTGTTCAGTGTTCCTAGTGGAGTCTCCTTTAAAGGCCTTGAGTGGAGTAGCTAGAGCATATGAATCCAAAAATGTGTCTAAGACCGACTACTCAACCAAGTCATAGAACTGAGCAATGTCATTCCACCCAGGGATGATTTTTCTCATTTTCTTCCCTTCAACGATGCCAACATGTTAGCACCCTGTAATTTTCCTATGGTTGCTGTAGGAATTCACAGGGTTTACCATTTCAACCAACCTTTAGAATACCTTCTAACCAAGATAGTTAGAGATGGATCTCTCTTGTCACAATAACCTTCACATACACATTTAACAATAATGAGCATGTAGAAGACTAGATTTCTGCTAGTAAAATGATAGTTACAAATAAGAGGGTGGAAAAACAAATATAATCAAAACGATTGGGAAATGGAGTCAAATTATGAAACATTTAAGGACATTACAACAACAAATAAACAATTATTTCTCCCTTGTACAATGAGGTGAAGTAATTGCAACATTCAACCAAATATCTTTAAGCGGTGATGAGAAGAAACGGGTGAAAATCCCAGCACGACAAGGGGCACCTATATATGGATGAATTCCTTGCAACACCTTTAGCAAAAGAACATATTGAGGGAAATAACATAGGTGGAACATCAAACATAGGATGAATTTCAAAACCATCATAACAAAAAATAATAATAATGCTTGATCTGACAAAAAGAGCACTTAACAAAGAGTGAATTCTTTTCATACAACTAGAAAGAATTTTTGCAGGAAATACACATATGAAAATGAATTAAATGGAAAGCAGACACTGAACATGAACACCGTGATGAATCTCATATCAATAGAAGAAATATATTAATTAAAACTCCCAAAAACTGTTTACAGAACTACAAAACCAACGCAGAGGCCTAAAAAATGGACACCATTCCAACCTCTATCCTCCTTGAGGGAGGTTCTATTTATAATGTGAATTACCCCCAGGATATGCCTAGAAATAGGGCATCAAAATGGTTACGAAATATATAATTCACCCAAAATAATCACGTCAAAATCATAACACACTGCCTTACGTGGCATATTCACCACTATTTATTACACAAAATAGGGAACGTGTCATGCTGCGTACACTGGTAGGAATGGCACTATGGAATTTGAATGTATGCTCACTTGATTTGACCGTGAAATTTTGGCATTAACAACTCTGCTCCTTCAGCATGATTTCTGTTAGAAAAAGTATGGAAAAGCCTCGAGGTGACCTTTGCTGCTTCAACCCTCCTTGTTTCTTTGTGTTCTAGAAAGGTGTTCTTTTTGTGTTCGTAGCTTGCGGGAAGGTTTATGTTTCATTTGGGTTTGGTGCAAAACTCCCTAAGGCTCATCATCATCCTAGATGAATTTGGCAATATGAGACCAAGACCATGATGAAGAAGCTTCCCACTCCTCCCTTCCCAGGTCTGAACATTCGCCCAGACCGACTACCCCTAGAAATGGATACTATGTGCCCTGGTGATGGGGCTCGTGTTCCTATCTAGAGGCTTTGGAAGAATTATCTTAGGGTCAGGGATTGTAGATACTCCCCCCGAAATGGTGTCGTGATCTGTCGAGATGACATGGTCTTCCTCTACGTTATAAATTTCTTCAGTGCAATGGAAATATTTACCTCGATGGCTGGGAATGTTGAAGCACAAGGACTCAATGGAAGCAGGGTTTATAAATGACCCTTATAGGCCAATGAGGTGCCCTAGAAAACTGATGTTTCAAACACATAAGTCATAGCCGTTCTCTTGTTATAACTCTCCAAGACCCAAAAGGAGTAGCCATCCTATCTTTATCATCATGCAGGCTCTTTACATCTTCAAATGGCTCTGATGGTGGCATCATATTGTGCTGGGACTCTGAGCTCTAATGCATGCTTATTACACCCTTACACCTGCAATCATGAGTGTGTTATGATGAAAACACAGGAAATCGTGTGGGCTCTTGATCCAAATCCCTTATGTGAAGGTGCCAACTATGGCACCCATAAGGCCTTGACCTCTGAATTCACTCATAATCTCCTTGAAGAGATCTCATGGGGGATGGATTTGACATTTGTTGCTTCTCTAATCTATTATTTGGCCTAGATTTCAGTGCCTTGCTTCCTTGAAATATAGAGCGTACAGCCGCTCACATTCTCTACCAACTGATCGTTTGGCGCTCGTCCTTACTACGTGTGCTGGGAAGCGAATCTTGAGGACTTCAAGACCTATTTTTGTGTCGTCGATGCCACATGTCCCATCCTAACTAGGTGGACCTTATCGGACTTCGCCCTTCTCCTACTGCCTAACCTTCGCACATGTCTCTGTCGTGACATAGATTAGAGCCGTTGGTCGATCTTTTTGTTGAATCTATGCCATTTAAAGCGAGGGGCTCTACTAGATTTCGTGTTTCCACCTTCCATTCTTTGCCACACATATTCTTGATGTGAATTGAATCCAGGTCGTTGATTAGAATCTCGTCTGATTGTCACTGTCCAATCGTGCAGGGTCTTCCTCCATTTCAAGGACCTCTCCTTCCTTATCCATTGCAAAAGTTGGGGTAGCATGAAGGTTCTGTTCCTTTGATATATCTTCTAAGGGGGGTCTCAGCTGTTTGATCTACATGGGCCCTATGGGTGGACAAGATCACGACACAATATGTGTTCCTTACATCTCCTGTTGTGATGGTGTACACTTGTTGTAGATTTGGTTGGCATCTGATCATGGCCGTTGGGAAGGGTCACGAGCCAAGGATTTCTTGCAACTTTGTGGCCTAGTATTTAGTTTGTCTTGACCATTGTGAAATACTCAAACTCTATCGCTCTATGTTGCCTATTCTATGGTGACCCATTCCCGAAGTCTCCAAGCTTGGAAAAATTCTGGCTACACCCCCTTTTCTGCCACACATTCCTTGTAGATCCAAAAATTTTAGCAGGAGTGCTAACATGACTCCAAATCAGGGATGCTATCCTCCCTATGAGGTAGCAAAGAACAAGCATAGACCATGTGCCTGATCCATTGAGCCTCTTTGCGATTACCTCCCGGTAACTTACCAGCGTGTTTTGAAAACAAACACTAAATAGATGACAATAAAGATGAAAAATTGCAGAAATAAAATGCCTTCCAGGTCGAGCTTATTCGATCTTACCTACCCTAATTTACATGAGAATTACCATCTAGTCAAGTGACTTCCACCTTCCAGTGAATCTAATCATGCAGGTGATTACGTTTGCAGGTTCTTCCCTCCTGCTTGATAGAGGGTAGTAATGTGAGGTGGGATGATAGGAGGCCCATTTTTGAACCTTTGGCTTTCACTGTGCATAAACATCCCATCATTCCCATTGTACAACTTCTCCACAGGTGTGGCCATTGGGTCATGAAAGATATTTGAAATTTATGCTATACACCTATCATGATCTAGTTTCTCCACATACTCAGCCTCCAGATCATAAAACCCATGGCTACCCTGAACCTCTCTCGACATTGTTGGTTTCATGATCACTGCTCCAACTGTGTCTTCCCCTGTAAACTGTTCAAAGGTCTTTCAAAATTATTATGTGAGGGGAGTTTGTGACCCTCTTTACCTGCAACCTTAGTTGCCTCATCCCGAATGCCGAAAACCTCACCTTGTTCTTCCTCCTGCAATTCATAGGAAATGTTTTCAATAGTTTCCGGTGAACTGCTCTCTTCTTGACATAGGTAATCTATACTGGAAGAGTAGGAATAAATTTCCCATTTCAGACCCTCATCTTTTGAGTAGTTGTCCTCGTCTTCATTGTACATGGGGGATTTGAAAACCACCTCAACATTTCCACAGAAAGGGTTGGAAACAAGAAGGATACCTTTTCCATCAAACAAATTGTAATATTCCTCCTGTATAGGATCAGACTGTTCATCTGTGTGCTCAAATGAAGAAAAAATAGGACATACGGTAGATGTCATTCGTCCACTTCCCTCATTATCAGTTTTAAACCATTCCATGACCTTATTATATGCTCAATTTGAACTTTTTAACCTCTATTTCAGAAAATCAAATGAGGTGACACATAAGGGCATACAGTTACCTTTATCCCTCTTGATTTATTCTTCATGGACAGCAGGGTCTGGGTGAAAAAGTGTCTTCGGCTATGCATTCTCTTCCCCTTCCATTAGCTGAGAATACCTTGAGTGTTCTTGTAGGTATTCAAGGATAATTTGAGCTTGCTCTGTATGCAAGGCTCCTCTGATTTCTTAACTACTCATGGGATAGGGGCTACGATCCTTTGTGAATACCTCCATCCACCTTTCTATGGCCTACATCCTCTCATTCGTAGTGGTCTCCGGGGTGTCATAGGGGAGAATCTAGGGGAGATCTTCACTCTGTATTCTATCTCCTTCTTCTCCCACCTTCTCTCTAGTAGTTTTCAAGTTGATCTCCACCCCTGTGACGTCATTCATCATGTTTGACAGAGAGGCTGAACTTCTTTCACTGAGCCACAAAGAGAATTCGCTATCGATGGCCTCAGCTTATTGGAGTTGGGAAGTTTCAGGAGGAGGTTTGAAATTAGAAGGGACGACGTTATATACTTTCATAAATTTGTTGGAGAATGCTTGGAAAGATTCACTCTCTTCCCTCCTGATAGAATAGAACCGAGACAAGCATCTCCTAGGGTCCTTTTTCTCTGCCCACCTCTCTTTGAAAATGTCCTCCAAAACATGATAACTCAGGATGGAGTTATCTGTAAGGCTGGTGAACCATATCCTCGCCCCTCCATCAAGGATTTGGGATAACACTCTAACCTTAATGTATTCATGCTCCACTTCTTCTAGGTCAATCCAGTTTAGAAAGAATTTTTGCAGGAAATACACATATGAAAATGAATTAAATGGAAATAAAACACCGAATATGAACACCGTGATGAATCTCATATCAACAGAAGATATATATTCATTAAAGCTCCCAAAAACTGTTTACAGAACTACAAAACTCGCACATAGGCCTAAAAAATGAACATCATTCCAACCTCTATCCTCCTCAGGGGAGGTTCTATTTATAATGTGAATTACCCCTGGGATATTCCCCAAAATAGGAAATCAAAATGTTTACAAAATATAGGATTCATGCAAAAAAATCACATCAAAATCTTAACATACCACCTTACGTGGCAGATTCACCGCTATTTATTA
The DNA here is from genome assembly GCA_001517045.1 of Pseudotsuga menziesii. Classification (NCBI taxonomy): domain Eukaryota; kingdom Viridiplantae; phylum Streptophyta; class Pinopsida; order Pinales; family Pinaceae; genus Pseudotsuga; species Pseudotsuga menziesii. The sequence goes on from LPNX010612798.1 coordinate 51,366, forward strand.
CCCAAAATAGGGAACGTGTCATGCTGCGCACGCTGGTAGGAATGGCACTATGGAATTTGATTGTATGATCTCTTGCTTTCATGGTGATGTTTTGGCACTAACAACTTTGCTCCTTTGATTCGCTTTTCTGTTATAAAAATTATGGAAGATCCTGGAGGTGACCTTTGCTGCTTCAAGCCACCCTGTTTCTCCGTGTTCCAAAAACATGTTCTATCTATGTTCGCAGCTGCGGGGATGTTTATGTTTCCTTTGTGTTTGGTGCAACAATCCCTGAGGCTCATCATCATCCTAGATGAAATTGGAAATATGAGCCCAATACCATGATGACGAAGCCTCTTGCTCCTCCCTTCCTGGGTTAAAAAAATTATCCCAAACCGACCACCCCTAGCAATGGATACTATGTACCTTGGTGATGGGGATCGTGTTCCTATCTGGATGATTTGGCGGAATGCTATCAGGGTCGGGGACTATGGGTAATCCTATATTTATCAGCATGCAAGCTATTTACATCTTTAAATGGATCCAATGGTGGCATTATATCGAGTTGGGAATATAAGCTCTAATGCATGCTTTTCACACCCTTACACCTACAATCATGAGTGTGTTATGATGACAACATGGGAGATCACATGGGGTCTCGATCCAATTCCCTTATGTGAAGGTGCCAACTATGTCACCCATAAGGCCTTGACCTTTGTCAATTGCAGAAGCGACCTCTGACTTCACTCGTAATCTCCTTAAAGAGATATGATTGTGGGTTGATATAATGTTTGCCGCTTTGCTGATCCATCAGCCAGCCTGGATTTTAGTGTCTTGATTCCTTGAAATAAAGAGTGCACAGTTGCTCACTTTTTCTAGCAACTAATTATTTGGAGTTTGTCCTTACTACATGTATCAGGTAGCGAATCGCGAGGACTCCGGGACATGTTTTTGCGTCGTCAATGCCACATTTCCAATCTTGACTAGGTGGACCTTACAAGACTTTTCCCTTCACCTACTGCCTAACCTCCGCACATGTCCTTGTCATAACGCAGATTGGAGCTATTGGTTGATCTCTTTGTTTAATCTATGTAGTTGAAAGTGAGCGGTTCTACTAGATTTTGTGTTTTCACTTTCGATTATCCACCACGCGTCTTCTTGATGCGACTTCAATCTAGGCCGTCAATCAAAATCTCATCTGATCGTCACTGTCCAATTGTGTAGGGTCTTCCTCCATTTCACGGACCTCTCCTCCCTTATCCATTGTGTAAGTTGGGGTAGTGCGAATGTTTTGTGCCTTTGATCTGACTGCTAAGGGGGGTCTTAGCCATTTGATTTGGGTGGGCCCTCTGAGAGGCCGAGATCTTGATGCATTCTGTGTTCCCCGTGTCTCCCATTGTGATGGCCTACACTTTTAATGGATTTGGTTGGCATTCGATCATGGACGTTGGGAAGGGACACGAGCCAAGGATTTCGTGCAACTTTGTGGCCTATTCTTCGATGTGTCTTCACCGTTTCAAAATCCTCAAACTCTACTGCTCTATGATTCCTGTTCTATGGTGACCCATTCCCGAAGTCACCAAGCTCAGAAAACTTCTAGCTATATCCCATTTTATGCTAGCCATTCCTCGTAGATCCAAAAAATTTAGTAGGAGTGCTAACACACTATTTCAACTATGTTTTTTGTAACAACAAACATCATTTTTGATAGCCTATTGATCCAGTGCATAAAGAACAAAGGAGCAAAGTACAAATTAATACCATAAAGAAGAATATTTTCAATAGTCTAGATAGTGACAAATCTGGTTCCTAAGCCAATTGATCCCTTTTTAAAGCTACCAACCAACTTCAAGCTAAAAGTAATTCGCTCTCAGGTCTGGGTAAAAAGAAAGGTCTGTGTATAGAGGTCCTAACTCTCAGTCTGTAAGTGAAACCCTCCCTTTATAAACCACATTTTGCGAGGAAATGGTTATCAAAGGACTACATTGTTTTGGACAGCTCGGTTTTGGGTTGGATTATTTTCACAGCCCTCTCTTATGGAAGGAAGCCAGACTACTTAGATTGGAAGTATGGATTTTGGAGTTGGCACTTTGAACTTTGAGCAACATAG
>LPNX010612829.1:15294-43269 GCA_001517045.1 Pseudotsuga menziesii
AGTAGTATACTGTCATTAATGCAAACATTCTATCATGAATAACACATCAACTGAATATAAAACAATATCATGAAATGACAGTTGAATACTTATGTTTTATTCGTTTCATAGGTAGACTCCTTCTTGATCCTTCCGCTTCATCATCTTCTTTATTCATGACATCATCATTTCTTATCCAAATGCGAAGATGGATAAGAGGTTCTTCAAGAATTGAGTTCTTCATATTCCTCATCGCTTGAGGGATCTTCTTTGAATTGTGAGTGCTTGATCTTCAATTGCTCCCATCTTCTCTTCTCTTATTATGAGTCGAGTTTCTTCTTGTGTAAGGCTTTAATGTCATTTCCCTTTGGAACTAGAACCTCTCCACTTATGTAGGTGTCCAATTCATTTTCTTCAAGAACCAGTGAAATCCTATGCTTCCATGCTCGGAAGTTTTCAGCTTCACCAAGCTTGTCATCAAGCTAGGGTGCTAGGTCATTTTGAAGTGAGAACCTCAAATGTAAATGGAAAAAGATTAGATCTTACCGGTTTGAGGTGTTCATCCTAGTTTCGGATCTAGTTGATCTAGGGTTTGTCAGAGAAACCTTAATTTTCAAAACTTGGAATCTTTCATATCTGATTGAATAGAAAGATGTTCCTCCTGAAGGAGAGCTAAGCAGCATATTCATTTTCTCAAAACTGTGATTAGAATTGCAAAATATATGATGCCCTAGTTTTCTTCAATTTCTTCTGTAGAATGCCTGATATTGTTTCTGCGGTATCTCCAAAATTACAGCTCCTCTATATTTGAAATTTCGTACTGAGGTAGCCTTGTCTGCCTTCTTTTCAACTCCGCAGGTTTGAGCAGCATGGGTTTCACCAATTGGGACTTATGCGCGTTTTCCCACGGTGACTTATTTCAGGACTGTTCAGAAGAGCGAACTTGTACGGATTTCCACGTGTCACTATTTGACCTTCGAGGTTTGAAATTTTTACCATAGAAATTAAAGGCCGTGCCCTTTCTGGAACAGCTTGCGGAATTTCATTTGGACCCTCGTAGCCTGAGATATAGCAATTCTCCCTAGGTCACCTGTTTAAGGCTGAACCCTGGAAGAGGCTGGAAGCCTAACTTGGAGGAATCATATCTCCCAGAATATAGCAAATCTGAGGCTGAAACGTTTACACAATGTACATCAGGAATTTATCTTCGGGCTGTGAAAGTTTCGGCTCCTGATCCTTCTCCAATTTCGAGATATAGCGAATCTACCAAAACTACTAGTTTTAGTATTTTAGGGTTTTCAAGCATGAAACCCTAATCTTCAATAGTTTTAGCTGTAGCATTGATTCGACTGCACAATGACTTCTTTCAGGGTGGCTCTGATACCATGTTAAATTTTTAATGGTTATATCATATCTTAAAACATTTAGCATCATAAGAGCACAACCATTAGCCAAAAGATCACTAAAAGATAGACAAGCACAACCACACAAAAAAGAACACAAAGATTTATCCTGGGAAAACCCTAATGGGGAAAACCCAACAAAAGCTTCCTCAATATAGATGCCCCAAAAGATAAAAAGGTATAACCCAAAACTGATCCTCCTCCTTCTCCAGCTATGGCTCTTTCTCTCTCTCTCTTATGCACTACACAAGTGAGTGTGAGTGTGTTCAAATGAGAAGCACCTCACCTCTATTTATATTCTTTCGTTCACTTGATATTTAACCTAGTTATGTAGGCTCGAGTAACCACAACTAGATTAACTTAATATAATAACATGTTCCAGAGGGTACTAATGACCCGGCTTACAACGGAGGGGACTTCCTCATGACTCTTATTAATTCTCCCGATTAGGAACATCGGGGTACAAAGAAATACAAATGATTCTCCCGAAAGAAACATCGGGGATCAATAAAATATATATAGAATATTCTTCGAAGTTACAAAATTCAACACCATGGTCGTTGATGTAAGTGTTGTACCTTTTTCGACATGTTGGCAGGATGGGCCTCCCATGGTCGTTGATGTAAGTGCTGGAGCCTTTCGACATCTGGCAGGCTCGGCCTCCCATGGTCATTAACGTAAGTGCTGGAGCCTTTTCGACATGGTGGCAAGTCGAGCCTCCGATGGTCATTGATGTAAGTGCTGGAGCCTTTCCGACATGGTGGCAGGTCGGGCCTCTCATGGTCGTTGATGTAAGTGCTGGAGCCTTTCCGACATGGTGGCAGGTCGGGCCTCCCATGGTCGTTGATGTAAGTGCTGGAGCCTTTCCGACATGGTGGCAGGTCGGGCCTCCCATGGTCGTTGATGTAAGTGCTGGAGCCTTTCCGACATGGTGGCAGGCCGGGCCTCCCATGGTCGTTGATGTAAGTGCTGGAGCCTTTCCGACATGGTGGCAAGCTGGGCCTCCCATGGTCGATGATGTAAGTGCTGGAGCCTTTTCGACATGGTGGCAGGCTGGGCGCCCCATGGTCATTGATGTAAGTGTCGTGTTATGTGTATTTGGGTTGTGCTTCGTGTGATGATGAGATGATCTGAAGATGATGAAGGTAATAGTAGGGTACACAAGTGTTGCAAGGCATGTAATCATTCCTAGGATGCTCTTTCAGGTTTTGCAATGGCATATAATCAGTCATGGGAGATCCTGTAGGTTTTGCAAGAAGCATATAATAAGTACTGAGATGTACCTACTTGATGGCTTGCTCGCAGGGATGATGAAGACCCGGCAGAGGGCGAGGCCTACATCCAACATGAAAAAGGATTGGCACTGTCGAAACTTCTGATGACGATGATCAAATTATAAGAAGATGATGGCAGCAGCTATAATGAAGACTCTATGACTCTGTGGTGATGATGATGCATTGAAGACCTGACCAGATGTGTTGATGACTGTCTAGAGAGAGAATACCTTCCTAGTTAAGAGGGAGTGTTGATGTATTTGTAACTTCAAAAGATATTCTTATGTATATTATCATTGTATGTTGTTGTACCCCCATTGGGGATGTGTGTTACCCCTTTACAGGGTGTCTAGATTGTGTCTAGACCATGAGGTACAACCTCCGTTGCAAGTCGGGGCAATAGTCCCCAGTGTAACATCATGTAATATGTAATTGTGGTCTCTCTAGGAGAAGTGGGCTCCATGTGAGATGACATGTAGGCTCGAGTCTTATATTTGGTCAGTGACTTGAAAGGGTATAAATAGGGAGGCGCTCTCCCTCATTTATACACATCTCAAACATTCTCTAAGGCGCATGAGAGAGAGACAGTCAGAGGAGGAGAGAAAGATAGCTACTGAACATTTCTTATTACTGCTTTTGATCATCTTACTATTTTGAAGAAGTTTGCGGGGTTTTCTCCTTTATGGTTTCCCCAATGAAAATCTTTGTGTCTTATGTATCTTTTATATCTTATGCATTTTGTTGTACTTGTTATTCTTTCAGATAAAGATCCTAGATAATCTAATCAAATCTTAAGAAAACCTAACATACTGTAATGTGCATTAGTTTCTATAAGTACTTTATTCACCTAGTTGGTTTATTGAAGGCACTGATCACTAATATTGTCGTAGAAGATATAGTTGATTTTGTCGAAGTGTCTTGCAGATCATTAAAAGGGCACTCCCCTTGGAGGTTATGACACTCCAAAGTAGTTTGGAGGAGTGACTAAGCTGACAGTGGTCACTTTCTCCGTGCACTTGTCATCGTATACTATCCCTACTAGTTCATTTGGTAACGCCTGTACACCATGCACATTGATCACATGACCTAAATACAAGATCTTTGTCGTGCCAAATTTACACTTTGAAGCCTTGGGGTACAACAAATGCTCCTCCATGTTGTCCAATATCTTATCCAAATACCTCAATTTCTCTTCCCATGTCATACTATGTATAAGAAGGTCATTAAAGAACACCAACCGAAACTTCCTCAACTGCTTATTGAAGATGTGTTTCATGCAATACTGGAAAGTGGTTGGTGCATTGGTCAACCCAAATGGCATGACCAAAAACTCGCAGTGTCTGTAATGACACTTGAAAGCAATCTTGTGAATATTATACTCCCTGTTATTCACTAATTTTGCACTTAGTTGGATTAGCTGAGGAGCCGCCGATTGACAAACATGTTCAATGTTTGATTTCAGTGTATCAGTTGATCCGTCTTCATGTCTAGCAAATATTGGCTAGCCAGTTTTTCATTTGAATAATTTTGACCATGGCCTCGCGGGGTTTGTAATAAAATGTGCTAGTAGGGTATTTTTGAGTGGTTCGGTCTCCTGAGACGTAGAATCTCAACTAAGGTATTCCAGGGAGTTTTTTGCTCTTGACAATTATGCTTTGCCTATAGTCGAGTATAATTGATGAGGTTTTCTCCCGCTTCCTCCAAAGCTGGAATGCCCGATTTTGAATTCTGGACTTTGGGGGGTTATTAGAGCCCCACTGAGTATATATAAACCTACTAGGCATTATTAAAATAGAGCATGGTCATGTCCTAAGACACTAGGACCCTCAAAAAAAATTCCGAAATTTTTTTACCGGATGCGTCTTTTTTTATTTTTAATTTTTAATTTTTTTAATTTTTCCCAAGTTTTTTAATTAAATTTTTCCATAATTCAAATGGAAAAATTCAATTTGTAATAAATCGGTCATCCGAACTCTGAATTCAGTGATTGAAGGCTCTAACCTTAAGCCAAAAATCATTCTTGATCAGCCAGCCAGTCAGAGCCAACTTTCGGATCATCAATTAGACACAACGCTTTTTTTCTCAAAAAAGTCAGTTTCGAGGAAAAAAATGAATTTTTATTACAAAATGATTATTTTGGAGAAAATTAAAACTCTCTAAATTAATCCAAATTCGGTGAAATAAAAGGTTAAATGACATGGCACGGAGCATTTATTATGATTCCAATCAATATTGGTCAGTTTCAGATCAAGTATCGGAGTGTAGCAGTTGAACTATCAGTCAGAAATTTGCCCTCTTTGGTCAAATCCGTTTTTGGTTGAAATGTGGGTTATCTATTGATTGGGTGATCATTACGAGGGAGGATGAGCCACCTCACCCCGCCCCCCCCCCCTCATTACTCCAGCACTCAGTTACAACTCAATTGCAGCTCAGTTCAACTCCCAATCATCATGCCGAGCTCATTCAATTACTCTGGTGTTACTCTTAGTTTGGTTTTAAGGTTTTAGCCTTCTCTCTTTGTATAAATAGAGGCTCTTTGAGCTCTATTAGGATGGAATTTTGTAGCAGAGTTACTCTGAGAAAATTGTATCAAGCATTTGCTTTAATTTGTTAATAAAGATCAGACTTTGGAGGTCCATGAGCTCTTGGATGTGGTAGTGTTTTGCAATTGGTTGAGGTGATATTGTCTCTAACCCCTATTTTCTTTAATGCTTTATTTGTTAGCTCAAGAGGGCCATTGTTGGCACAGTAGAACAATCATTTGTGGTTCAACTTGATTGTTTATGCGAAGTAGATTAGTATTTTGATGGACATGAGTAATCAATATATACGTAATGTTGATCATGATTCAATTTTCTTAGCATATTAGCATGTATTTTGATCTCACGTTTTGTGTTGAGTTGTAGTGTGTTTTCAGGCTTCACAGGTTGAAGAAGGGTGTGAGCTCAACTGCTTCTATCCCAGGTTTCAAGCAAATTTTTTAATCTAACACTTTCATTGCAAGACCTACAAAGCTCTTCTTCTTCAAAATACAAAAAGAAAGTTGGGAGTCTAGCTCTCTCTCTTGGGTTCCATCCATAATTTCAAATACTTTCTTGGTTATCGAACTTCCCTCTTCTAGTTCTCTCTTTGCTCCTTGATCCCTTTGTTTTTCTTGCTTGCTAGCATTTTCCTCCTTGCTTGGTTTTGCCCTTTCTTATCTTTTCTTCATCATTGCCCCGTTTTACTCTTTTTATCGTTCCCTTTTCTTCTTTTTGGACAGCCCTAGTATGCCCTAGTCTTCCTTCTTTTTTTGCCTCTTTTTGCCCTAGTTTTTGGGCCTTCTTCAACCTTGTTTTTGGGCCTTCTTCAACCTTTTTGTTCGCTGTCATGTTTTGTATTTTTTATGACAGCCATTTGTTTTCTCTTTCGCTGTCCCGTTTTTTTTTATTTTTACCATCCTTTAGCTTCTTAGTTGGCTGCCCTATTCTTCCCTTTCTTTGGTTTTGACCTTCTCTTGGTTTTCTTGCCTTCTCTCCCTCATCTTCTTTTGTTTCAGCCCTCTTTTTCTTTGTTCTTTTGGCTCTCTTTCAAACTTCTTCTCTCTTCCCTTTTCACAAGTTTCAGAAAGATCTTCAAGCAAAAGTCAAAAGCACTCTCCTTTGTTACAAGTTATAATATTAGTAGAGCTGTTTTGTTTTCATCTGAAAAGTCCTTTCAAGGATTAAAATCTTTAAGGCACATTGTATAATTTTTAATAAAGATATTTTGTTTGAGTGGGGTTTTTAAGTCCCCACTCTCATCCTCCCCCATTTGGGGAGGATTGTGTTGTGTCTATTTTTTACATTCTCAGGTTAGATGTTTTTTGTCTCATTATAATTACATCATCTTCTTAGAATTTTAATTGATAATCTATCACACCTAATGCATTGAATGAGTTGATTACTTCAAGTTCCAATTGTTTATCTTTCTAAGTGAATCAATTGCTTAAATCTCTTGAATCTCACCATAAGGTGGATCAAGAGTGCTCTCTATCGGAGAGTTTAATCAACCAATTTCATCTTGTGCTCGTTTAATCAATTAATTCCTAAGTAAGACTCTTGAACTTGCAGAAACACAAGTCAAGAGCACTCTCTATCGAAGAGCATCTCTAGCATTGCATCATCCTTGCATTAGTCTCATATAGATTAGATAAGACTCTTGAACCTTCGTCATAAGACAAGGTTAAGAGCGCTCTCTATCGGAGAGTCTAATTAATTAACCTAATAAAACCTTCAACACACACACTCCTTTAATTAATTAACTCCTTCCCCTCCTTGCCGGAGTATGCTCTGACCGATCCCAGATCGGAATACCCAGAAACGGCACTGGATCTTTAAACCCTACAAGAGTAATTTAATTAAAACTTTTCCCCCATAACCAACGCATCGGCGTTGTTTCGTTTAAATACCGAGGCATGTGGGCAAATTCCAAGTGTGAGCGCCGGGCTACCCAATCTAAGCATAGGTAGTTAAGTTATTGAACACTTACCTATGATCCCAGACAGGTCCGTCATGTCTTCGAACGGAGCCACTGAAGGTATTTCCGGTTAAGACATCCAGCTACCGTAAGCAAAGATCACCAATAAAAAACTTTTAAAACCTACCCAGAACACTTGCAAAACCTAACATTCACTGGCATCATTTTTGGATTCACATCATATTTACACTCGAAGCATCTTTGATAAGTTGACTCCATAGGCACTAGTTCTATCTTTTACGCACTATTGATAATCTGGGCCATTTGTCCATTGGATGTTTTGATTATAAGTTATATCTGTGAATACTTTATCATTTCGTGAGTTATCAAATTATTGTCTATCTTTTAATTCTTGTGATAGCAATGTGGATTGCTGTGTCTTGTGTTTAGAATTCATAATAAACAAACGTATTTCATCATAACAACTCCTAAACAACACCCATCCGCATCCAAAACATCTAAAAATTAACCTAAACATTGAGCCATAGAAAACTCTTTGTTAGGGACTACCCCCCTTGGATTCGTTAGGAGTTAGCCTAAATAGAGGAGCTAGGAGTAGGTGACAGTACCTAGCTCTGTGCTTGCCCCCAAGGTCACACCTCTCCCACTTTCTCAAGTGAGGAGACATCTTTCGGAAGATTTCTGTTGTCGGTGTGCAATCGGCGGACAACACTCCCTAACCCTGATCTGGTGATATCCTAAACAAAGATAAATATTTGAAAAGTACACTACCCCATGCAACTCATCCAACAACTCATATCCTAGGAATGGGATATGTGTTTTTGAGTGTTTTCTTATTTAGGGCTAGATAATCAATACACATCCTCATGGTTTGATCCTTCTTCTTGACCAAGACAACTAAAGAAGAGAATGGACTAGAACTGGGTCAGATATGCCCTATCACTAACAACTCCTTTATTTCCTTCTCTATCTCATCTTGAACTTCTTGGGGTGCCTCTATGGAGTAGTGATCATGGGTTTGGCCCCTTCTTCTAACTCAATGGTTTTCTTGAATCCCCTATCAAGAGGTCTCCTTGGAGGGATCTCTCCAAAAACCCGATCATGTTTGCTCAACAATGACTGGATGTCTACATGATACGATTAGTTGTTGTATGAAGATTTCTGAGTCGTAATCAAACACGTTGCTGCAAATGCTATATCCCCATGCCTGGATAAGGATTCCATTCACTTGGATAAAACAATCCTTGAGCACCATTGGACATGCCCCTCAGAACTACCCTCTTACCATCCAATGCATTGAGTCCCATCTCCATTATTTGATAGTTTTGAGCCATTGAACACCAAGGACTACAATAGTGTCTGCCACCTGTTGAGCAACAAATCCACAAAGGGCCTCATATCAATAGGGAGTGTAGTAAACTCAAGCCGTAAAGGATAGTTGGCCTATCCTTTATCATCCAAATTGAAGTCAGCTCTCCAGGATTGCACAAAATCCAGGGAGCCCGCAATATGCCATGTACCATATGTAAGAACATGTCAAGCTGCCACGTTAGTGTTAAACATAAGATAAACATATTTGTATCCCAAACCCCAATATGAAATCAATGGGACTCCTTTTGCCTCCTAGTTCAACTGACACCACTTATTGTGTAAAATTTTCAATGCACTGAAAATACTTGACCTCAACTCGATTTTAAGTCTCTCCAAATCACATGCAAACTCTAAACCCCGATTCTCAATCCCTGAGAATGTACATCAGCACATATAATTATTTATAACATGAAACATCTGAAATCTATTTATTCATTAGAGGAAATTTCAACTCAAAATGGGGCCTCCTAAGGAAAATTAATAAAATAGTAGTTAAAATAATAAAATAAGATTTATTAATTTTGGAGGAAAAAAAGAAAAAAACTACTTTTTTGTTTGTATATTTGACATATCTCCTTGTGTTTTTACTCAAATTTCGATCGGGAGAGCTCGTTGGATGCGGAATTTTAATTCCGCATCCAACGAGTACCCACTCAAATTCCGCATCCAACGAGTACCCACTCAACATACTTTTGACGGACCTCGCTGCCCCAAAAACAAGATATACCTGAAAAAACGTGATGATGACATCGAAAGTATGGGGTACGTTTTTTCAGGTATTTCTTGTTTTTTGGGGTAGCGGGGTCCATCAAAAGTATGTCGAGTGGGTACTTGTTGGATGCAGAATTTAATTCCGCATCCAACGAGCTCTCCCGATCGAAATTTGAGTAAAACACAGGGAAATATGTCGAAAATACGAACAAAAAAAGTATTTTTTTTATGATACCTATCCCTAAATTTATATTAAAAAATTGTTTAAGACCTATACGGTATTTCAAATTTAAAGCAATTTCATTGGCTAACACATGATGACATGGAATTTGAATTAGAGTTAAAATGCCCATTTTGAGTTGAAATTTCCTCTAATGTCTTTTAACCAATAACAATCACACACATAAAAATGGAATCATATATTTTTGGTCAATGTGACTGGAAAAATCCTTGCAGGAAAACCAGTGAGAGAGTAGAGTAGATTTTATTATCTTCAAGCAATTACAATGAAGTACAATAAAATGGATCCAACAAAAACTTATCTATGATCCAAAAGGCTCTGATGCTCAAGTATGATCTATGATGGATAGTTGGGTAATGCACCCCTCCCTCAGAATGCGCCCCTCTCTGATGCTGCTCTCTGACTTGGGCCTCGCACCCCTCTGCTCCTAGATCACTGTCTCAATGATATTCCTCTCTCAAATTGATGAACTCAATCACTGAGCTCGATCTCCTCCAGTGAATTTCACCCCTTCATCTCAAAGAATGTGCCCCCCCTATCAACTGAATCAATGAATACTCTGCAGTTGGATTCAATCTCTCTTAGAAACAATCTCTTGATTTAATGTATCCTTCCTCTGCTACAGATCGAGTGTGCTCAATCTTTGCTTAAATCTGTGCCCTCACTCAAGAAATTGTGCCCTTTCTTCTCAAGAATGCACCCCTCTTCTCATGCACTGATTTGCCCTCCCCATGAACTGAGTCTCCCTCTCCATGCACTGAGTCTCCCTCTTTATGTAGATTAACTCACTACAAAACATAATGCACCCCCTCAGCCTACTCAACTCTCGTTTGGGTTTCATTCCTTTTAGGTTTCCAAATACCTAATTTTCTTTTCATGCAAAAGTTACACTTCCACATTAAAAAATGCATGCATGCATTAACCTCATGCAACCTTTGGAAAATATTTTTGCTTCCGCATGAAGCAAGGTTAGGGTTCAGACAACTTTCCTAGTCAAATTTTCAACACTCCCTCTTAATGGGGAAAGTGTTATGCACCATTCCCATCTTATCCTTGAAATATACAAACTTATTTTTCCCCAGAGACTTCTTGAGAATGTACGCTAACTGCTCATCTGTAGACACATACTAAAGCTAAACTGCTCCCCTCTAAACATGGTCCCGGATGAAATGTTATATGTTCTCAATATGCTTGGATCTGTTGTGAAAAAATGGATTCTCCGTGAGTTTCATGCAACTCTAATTACCATAGTAAATCACAGTTGGCTCCAACTATTGATCAAATGGACTCACTAGAATCTTGTGAAGCCAAATAACCTCACAACTATCTTGACTAGCAACCATGTACTCTGGCTTTGCAGAACTCAGTGCCACTTACTGCAGAACTCAGTGCCACTTACTTTTGTTTCCTGCTGAACCATGACACAACTGTCGAACCCAAGCTGAAACAACACCTTGAGGTTCTTTTCTTGTCGACTACACTACCTACCTAGTCAGAGTCCATATAGCCAATCAAATCTATTATATCCCTCCTCTCATAGTTCGGTCCATAGTCCCTTGTAGCTCTAAGATGCTTGAGCATGTGCTTTGCTGCCACCCAGTGTACACTCCTGGGCTCCACCATATATTGACTCAATGTATTGACATCCTAGCATAGATCTAGGCTAGTGTTGACTAGATACATCAATAATCAAATAAGTTGATGATACCTAGTGGGATCAACCAACTCTCACTCATAAAATTCAGGCTTCTTCCAGTTGGTTGTTATAGGTGTGTCCATAGGCCTAAAGTCCTCCATCTAAAATCTCTTCAGAATGTAAACTACGTATCTGCCTTGTCCCAGAAAGATATGTCCATCCTCCTGCAAAACCTCCATACCCAAAAAATAATGCATCATACAGATGTCTTTCATCTCAAACTCTGAAGCAAGATCTCTCTTGTAGCTAGCTATGAGTTTCTCCGCTCCCGTAATAAACAAATCATCCACATACAAAACTAGAATGAGTGGATCCTCACCAACTACAATGCAGTAGATGTTGGTATCTGCCTTGCTCTACTGGAAACCCATATTTTGCAAGTAAGTATCAATCCTCAAATACCAAGCTCTCGGAGCTTGCTTGAGATCGTATAGTACTTTCCTCAGCCTGCACACATGAGACTCTCTCTCATGTACCTCAAATCCGTTCGGCTGCTCTATGTACACCTCCTCTTCTATGAATCCATTCAAAAAAGTTGTCTTCACATCCATCTGATGGATCTTCCAACCCATCTTTGTTGCAATGGAGATCACTACTCTGATCAAAGTGTACCTAGCCACTAGAGAAAAGGTCTCATCATAGTCAACTCCCTCAACCTGTGAGAAATCCCACTCCAAAAATCGAGCTTTGTACTTCTCAATCTTGTCATCCGTGTCATATCTAATCTTGTAGAGCCACTTGGAAACCACCACTAACTTCCCCTCGAGTCTTGGCACAACCTCCCAAACATCATTCTTCATGATGGAAGCATACTCTTCCACCATGGCATCTCTCCAAACATGCTTGTCTGCTACCTGCTCATACGAAGATGGCTCAGACTCACTGATACTGCTCACTATAGCAAACTAAATACAAAACCTCTCTAGCACCTTATTCTCTCTCATGACCCTCTTGGGAGTCCCCACTATTTGAGCTTTCTTCAAGGTATCTTGAAGCCACTTGGGATTCCTCTTCCATGAAGTAACCTTTCGTGGAGGGAATTATTCATCCTCATCCCAATCAACTGCTTAAGATTGTGTACCTGATGTAGTAGCCCTAATGGTATGTGACCCTGTAGCTCGTGAACCTGTTACCTATGAACCTGAAACTAGTGAACCACCACCTTATGATCTTATACCTGAACTTGTACCTATACCTGGTGAACCTGTCCCCTGTGAACCTATCACCCATGATACCTATGACCCTAAACTCTGGAAATTTGTACTCTGCATTGTACCATCTTGAGGTGTAGGAGCCTGTTGTTCCTCCTCTCACTCACATGACTTCCTGAAATCCTTGTCCTCCTCAAATCTCACATCTTGCTTTACGACTGTCTGTCTCCTCGCAGGAATGTATATGCGGTAGGCCTTCAAAGTCTCATCATACCCAACAGAGATACCCTTCTCTGTTGTGGGCTCCAACTTTATCCTCTTTTCATAAGGGACATGTGAGTAAGGCATCCAAATATCCTAAAATGCCCAAGCTTAGGCCTCGTTCCTAAGAAAGCCTCTTCAGGAATCATGCATCCCAAAACCTTATGGAGACTCTTGTTCTAAATGTACACATCAACGTTACAAGCGTCTTCCCAGAGAAAGAAAGGCAAACCTCGATCATGCAACATAGATCTCGCTACACCAACAATTGCCATGTTCTTCCACTCCACCACCCCATTCTGTTGAGGTTTGTATGATACTGTCAACTACCTCTTAACTCCCTCCTATACACGAATGCATCGAAATCCTTGGAGGTATACTCACCCCCATTGTCTGATCGCAATACCTTGATCCTCCTCTCGGTCTATTTCTTCACAAGAGCTTTGAACTCTTTGAAGTTATGCAAGAATTTTTTCGATTCATTGCTCTTCAAAAAGTAGATGTAGGTCTTCTTCGAGAATTCATCAATGAAGGTCACACAGTACTCATAACCCTTCAATGATGTAGTCAACATCAAACCACAAAGGTATGAATGTACCAAGTCAAGTATCCCTACTTCGCTGTTGTCATTTCTTGGAAAAGCAGTCTTGGCATAATTGCCAAGTGCGCACCCCTTTCACACATCATTGTGCTCTATGCTAAACTCTGGCACACCTATAACCAGTGTTGAAAAACTCTCTGAAAAATCACCGACTTTTTAAAAAGTCACGATTTTTTCCCTAAGACGAAAAATCGGCTGGAAAAAATCGCGAGTTTTTAACTTTTCAAAAAGTCACAATGGCTAAAATGGCAAGTCTCGACTTTTCTCGACTTTTTCCAAAAAGTCTCCATTTTTGCTAAAATGGCTAATTTTCCAAAAATTTGCCATTTTAGCGATTTTGTTGTATACTAACACCTTTCCTCACCGTATAAATATTTCTAAACTTTGTTGTATTTGAAGATCAAACCATGCAAGGATAATCTATACAAAATATGTATTCATTTATCAAAGATCACAATGGTAATTGAATTACTTTTTTCACTATTAGGGAATTTTTTTGGAAAACATATTTTGAGTGATCATCATAGCACATTGTAGGAAAAAGAGAGCATCATTTCAAGTGGTAGATGAGTTAGGGCTAAATGTGAGGCTCATGTCGGAAATTCAATTTGGGAGGAGTGAAAAATACATCTATGATTTATCACCAATACAAAACAAGAAATACGTTTAGTGGCTGACAACCAAATCAATAAAATATACCTTTCAAAAATTAGGTTTAAGCAGTGTTCCACCAAGTTTCCGGGATAGGGGGACGTGGGAGCAGGGAAACGCACATTGGGGACGTGTAGAGACACCCCAAAATTTTGGGGTATTTTGGGGGACGGGGGGGGCGGGGAGGTGTCAGGGTCCCTAACATAGTGGGGTCGGTCTCTAAAATTATAATAAATAAAAATATGAACCCCAACATATAAACATATCAATTCCTCATCCCATCACCATTTGCATACTAGCATGCTTATGTTCCCGAAGACTTTAGTGTAATTTAATGTAATCATTATAGCCAAGCATATCATATCGATGTTTGTTTCTTTTTATTTGTTTCTATTTCGTTTTAAAATGACCATTTAGTGTAAAAGCCTAAAATTTAAGATGAACCATTTCTTTTTTAAGTTAAAAAATTTTAAAAATCGAGGGCAGTGGGGGCCTGTCAGAGCCCCCCATTTTCAGGAGGGGGCGTGTGGGAGCCCCCCAATCCGGGAAACTCCTAGACCCGTGTTTCCCCAAGTTTCGCAGAAAGGGGGGCATTGGGAAACGTTTCCCATGGATCCCCCTAGCCCTCGAGGCGTGGGAAGCGTAGGGGGCGAGCCCCCGACCCTGGGGGGCGCGTCCCCGTGGAACACTAGGTTTAAGTCATAAGATGGAGGGACAAATAAAAGGCATATATGAAAACCTTATATAAACCTAATTATTGGAGTAGGGAAAAATATGAAGAATGAAGGGAAAAGTCGGGAAGAGAGCATTGATATTAGATAGCTAGATGCTAGTTTTCCTTGGATACATTTATATATGTGATGTCATGTTGTATTGGTTATCCACTTTTGAGTCCTTGATTGGATAACTATGATGTTTCATGATACAATATCAACTTTGATGTATCATTTTACATTTGGCATGACTACATGATGATGATATATATCAATGCTTTCTTCATATTTATGTTCCAATGTGTTTATCTGATGTTATTGTTGCTTTAAATGTTTAAAATTCTGAAAAAAAATGAATGTATTTTGTATTTTTTAATGTTTGCCAATTTTTGCCGATGTTGCCGAGAAGTTGTATTTGGGACCCTTGCCGACTTTTTCAACATTGCCTGTAACTATCTCCCTTAAAATCCTCAATGTTGGATGATGTAGGTGGGCCATCCTCTTATGCGACAACTCACACAAGTCACAGCCATAAGTGTTGTTGTGTGCCAAGGCATAATGAAGATGAAGTTGAGCTTGTATAGTTTCCCACTATGGACTCCAATACTCATTGTTGTAGTTTCACTGGATCCCTTAGTATGAATGAGTACATTCCCATCTTGGAATAGTATCCACAACCCTCTATCCTCAATAGTGGAAACTGTTATCAAGTCCTTCTTCAACCCCGGGACATACAGAACATCTCTCACCTTCATGGACTCTCTAGACTCCCTCTAAAAGGTGACTTTCCCTTGTCCAACTTCCTTGACTAAAGTGTTGTCTCCCAGTACAACCTCGAGATCTAACCCTCTCTGAAAGATCTGTAAAGTACCCACGAACACTTGCCATGTGGTTGGAGGCCCTGCTATCTATATACCAAACACTAGTAGTAGATGCACTCAATGAATGACAAGGAATCAAGGCCAATTCCTTGTCAAACTCCTCTCTGGAATGCTCATCCACATCTGTTGAACTATAAGAGTGACAAGTAATAAGGGAGAATTTCTTGTCAAACGTGTCAGCAAACTCATCAACCTGTGTTGATGTTGCAATCTACTTCTTCTTCTAATTCTTGTTGGGACACACTGTTGCATAGTGCCCCATCTTGTTGCAAGCAAAACATTTTACCTTACTCATGTCCTTCTTTTGATCACCATGCTGCTTTGCCCCACCCTTGGAACCCTTCTTTGATTTCTTCTTGCCTTTTGCTACAAGCACCACATCCTCATCATCATGAGTAGTAGAAGATCTCCCCTGAACATATCCTTTCCAGGTCTCTTTTTGTATGAAATCATCCCAGAGATGATCCCACATGGGAAGATTCTCCCTAGCTACAATAAATTCCACAAACACAACCCATGGCTTGGTCACACCATTCGGGGCTATTCTCACAAGCACACTATCCTCAATCTTCTCCCCAACTGCTCCTAACTCATCTTTTACCTAAGTGATACAGGTAAGATAAGTGGACATGCTCTCAAATTTGATCATATTGACGACCTTCAATTTTTCTCTTAGTACCATCTTGTGATTCTCATTGGAACTCCAATATAGATTGTTTAAGGCATCCCACATTTGATAAGCATTATCCTTACCAAAAACATGCGGGATAACATGGTCTTTAATCGCATCAAGCATTATTCTCTTTTCCTTGATGTTCTTCTTTTCATAAGCTTCCTTCACTGTTGCATCTGTAGGCACTATCACGGTATCTGCAGCTGTGCTCTCCACAATATTCCACAACTCACAATCTTGCAGAAACAAGACAATCCTTGCTTTTCAAGGGCTGAAGTTGGCCGCCCCTTCCGACCTATACTCAACCCTCAAACTTGTAGCCATGATCTTCTCACTGAAAACTGAATCCAAAATGTATCTCGATGAACAAGGAATGCCCCTTGGTCACAAATATGGTAATAAGCTCACGGATCTGAACCTTGATCTCACAGATCTAACAAATACGATATGTACACTCCCAAATCTACTATGTATACCCACAGATTTGGTATGTTTATGCTATGATCTTTAGCTTTGCTCTGATACCATGTAAAATTTTCAATGTGCTGAAAATACTTGACCTCAACTCAATTTCATGTCTCTCTAAATCACATGCAAATGCTAAACCCTGATTCTCAATTCTAGAGAATGTATATCAGCACATACACTTATTTATAACACGAAACAAGAGATCTATTTACTTCTTTTAACTAATAGCAATCATACACATAAAAATGGACACAAATATTTTTTGTCAATGTGACCCTGGAAAAACCCTTGTAAGAAAACCAATGAGAGAGTAGAGTATCTTTTATTATCTTTAAGCAGTTACAACGAGAGACAATAGAAAAAAATCCAACACAAACTTATCTTTGAGCCAAAAGGATTTGATGCTCAAGTTTGATCTCTATTGGATAGCTGGGTAATACGCCCCTCTCTCTGAATGCACCTCTCTCTGATGCTGCTCTCTAACTTAGGCCTCATGCCCCTCTGCTCTTGGATCACTGTCTCGGTGATAGCCCTCTCTCAAGCTGATGAACTCAATCATTGAGCTTGATCTCCTCTAGTGAAGTGCACCCCTTCCTCTGAAAGAATGTGCTCCCTCTATCAATTGAATTAATGAATACTCTGTAGATGGATTCAATCTCTCTTAGAAACAATATCTGCCTCTAATGTATCCCCCTCGTCTTCTACAAATCAAGTGTCATCGATCTTTGCTCAGATTTGTGCCCTCACTCCTCAAGAAACTATGCCCTCTTTTCTCAAGAAATTGCCCCTCTTCTCATGCACTAAGTCTCCCTCTCTGTGTAGATGAACTCACTACACAACATAATGCACCCCCTCAACCTAGTCGACTCTCTTTTAGGTTTCCAAATACCTAATTTTCTTTCCATGCAAAAGTTACACTTCCACATTAAAAAATGCATGCATGCATTTCCTACATGCAACCTATAAAAAAGATTTTTGCTTCCACATGAAGCAAGGTCAGGGGTCATACAACTTTCCTAGTTAACTTTTCAACATATTGAAGGTTGTCTCATCCGACATACGGCGAAGGAAATATAATATCACACCTTGACGTTCCAGGTTATGTCATCCTCCTGCATACCTTTGTTACTAGCCAGAAAAAAATTGAAGCTCCCATCACCAGCTTCAAGATTGTTGAGGGGCATGGGTTTCAACTTTTTCAACCACTAGAGTGGAAGAATCAAGATGGTTTGAAGCAAAGTCTACTTTCAATCAGGAGTTTCTCGTCTATTCTAATTATCTCTATCTTCTCTTCAATAATTTGGAATAGATTATTGCAACTAAGAGGGAGTCAAATCTATGGAAAAATCCTCATTTGAGAAATTAGGGCCTTCAAACATCTACATATTGGAATCACTTGCTAAGATTACCAACAGATCGGGCTTACGAGGAATAGATTTGGACGACTTAGGTTGGGGAAGAGGCAACCATTCTTCATTCTAGATGACAACATCGACAATGTTGAATTCCGATCAAGGGATACATCGACCTCACAAGAATCATTTAAATAGAGGCCATCCAAAGGCACGAAATCTAAGGGTGACCTCTCTCTTGAGCGGGTCTTCCTCATGTATACCCGTCCGTCAATTTGGCTGGACGATTAACCAAGAGAAGAGGAGAAAACCCTTGGGCTCTATTTGGAGGAGCCAACCATGAACCTTGTGGCCCGACCATTTGTGAAAAACCCTCACACAACCTCATCACCCTTACCTCCGTCGCGGCCTGACATCTCTCATGGCATAGTTTCCATATCCACGGCCTGACCTCCTTCGTGGCCTAGCCTCCCTCGCTTCCTCTATTCTGCCACTGTTCCATTCAAGTGCTTCCTTTCAGGTGAGGCCCTTCATATTGAAAATCATTTAATTATTTGATAAATAATAAATGTCAAAACATCCTTAAACCAATGCGTGTCCTATTAGATAGACAATGAGTATTCTTGAGATTCTCCTTTTTAAGGTCAATTTAACTTGTGCTTGTACAATTTCACTTTCAAGTAAAATCTTATTGGTTGATCTTTCCATAACATGATTTTTCATAAGTTTAAGTATATTTATACAATATTGGCAATTCACACTTCCTTGGATATATGATATATGCCAATGTTATTTTATGGTTGAAAGTTATATTTCCATATGCTATGGTGTTTTGATTTACATGACATGTTGTAATTCATAATAGCTCAATATTTCAAGTATTTCAAATATATTTGGGGATATTTATCAGTGGGTAGGAGACGTGTTCTGAATCCTGATATCTATAAAAAACAACTAGGATCTATCGTTACGCTTGTAAATCTGTGGTTGAGGGATACCATTAGTAATTGTGAATATAGTAGGTTCTTAAGTGCAGGTTTTTCCATTTATTGGTGCAGTGTAGGCCACCATTGTAACTCTTGTTAATACCCTCTTCGAGTAATATTTCATTAGACAGGACTTGAAGATAGATTTATTTCCACATACCTTGAGTATATCAGAAGTTCCCCTAGGTATCCTGAAACCAGTCTTCATCCATCTTGTTATTATATTGCACCAAAAACAACATTCGGGAAGATTACCCTTCATGTACTTCATAGGTATATTGAAGAGCTATAGTAGCATGGCACTCCCTTGATGACTTGAGCGATTTCATTTTGTGGGTTACTATTCATGACTGAATGTTGGTTTAATTCGTGTGTTTATGAGCTACATTCAATGTATCATGTCATGTGTTTTTCATGGTGACTTGTAACATCTATATCATTTTGTTGCCTTTGAATTGCTTATTGGCTAGAAACGTATGGTATCTAAATTTATAATTGCATCTATCATTAACCATCTTTAGCCTAGAGTGTGTCTTGTTCTCAACCCTTAATCTAACTAGGACACGCCTTCATTCCGAAAAACACAACTAGATAAGTACTTGAGACAACTAACATCGTTGGTTGATATCAAGGAAAATCCAGTTAGGGTCTCTCCCTTGGTTAGTCTAGGTCTACCTACCTATAGGTCTCAGAACTAGGAAGCCTAAAAGAGGGGTTTCTCTTTTGTAGTGACACGTTGGGAGGGAAATCCCCTAGCGCTGGGTTAGTAGCTGATTTTCCTTGCTAATCAGCAGGCCGCTAGGTTGTGAATAAACAGATCTCATTTGTGGAACTGCTGTATGTGATGGAAGATCACACAGGCAATGATCATCAAGGTACCCCTATATATGAAGGAGTAACATGCCAAAAACATAGTTGCATAATCATGCAGTTATTTCTAACTCCTGCACACTGCAAGAAAGCATGGACAGCTGATTCTATTGTTTGACCAAGAATGTGACAAAAGCAACCAATTTTTAAGTGGTGAGGTGCTTTGAAATCCATATTGTTTAATGTCTACTTGACACACCAAATTGTTCTCCACCATTCCCAATCCTTAATGCAAACTTTGGTTTTGCCCTTGTGCTATTCAGCATAACTGAGAGAAGCAAAATGCTGCAATGCCTGCTTTGGCAGATAATTATATTTGTGCATGAATGTACTGGCACTCACCATGGTTCTTATTATTCTACTGTTAAACATGTAAAATGTGAAAAGTCATGATATAGTTTCTAGATTTTTAAGCCTCAACCTGTGAATACTTTTCATTTTGTGTATTTGGTTTGAGTGAGATCATGCTCAATGTGTATGCTTGTTTTAGGCATTTGAATTTTCAATTTTCAGATCATTGAATTGAATAAAAATCTCTTCCAATGTCTTAAAAATTCCCTTGGTCTGTAATTATTTGCATTTCATTGCTTTCTAAATGTATGCATCTGCAGTTAGGAACTTATTTCCAGGCATATCGATGGCTTCATGATTGCACACGCTATTAGTTTATGCTTAATCTCAGTTTTATTTTTCCACAATGCAGAGCATGAATATTACTTATTTGGAGTAAATACATAGAAAAGCAGAATGAGAATTTCAAAGTTGAGCAAGCATTCTTATATGCTTTGCAGTGGGCAGGGGACTAAATGACAGCTACATAGTCATCATATAGCAGACGGGTGGTTTTTGCATAGTCAGCATATAGCAGACTGAATCAAATTTGTCCTCCAAGAATTTGACAATATGGAGGGCCCTGGCTGTTTATGGTTATCTAAAAGAGGTGCCCTTCCAATTTATGTTTACGCAATTGCTTCTATACTGGTATTTTTGCTTCTACAGTTTTGGGCATATGAAACGAAATCTGAATGGCTTTCATTGAAATGGCAATGGATAGTCAATAAAAAATATACAACATTCCAACATCTTGAGAATGCAAATGCAAAAGAATGGACACTGAACAGCGAATTTCAAACTTTGGAGCATGATATTGTAGCGACATGTTTTCCAAAGATCTTTGACATGGATAGTAAAGTGGAGTTGACTGCAGCTGAAGCTAATTGCTTGAAAACAGCATTACTTGATAAACTTGGAAAAAAACAAGCTAGTCTCAACACACAAACACACAATGCAACAAGTGATGCATTTCTGAATTTACATGCTTCTGCCCTGCATAGAAATGGAAAAAGTGACACCGAAGTGTCAAAGCATGAAACTAAAGAGATGAAATTCAAACTGAAGGCTATGGAGGATACGTTACGAGAATCTGTGACATTTTTACCTTTAAAAGAAACATGGTTGACAACAATTCCAGTTCAAGGTTACAGTTGGTTCATGAGCACTTTGAGAGAGAAGAATGAAAAAGGTAATCTTGTGTACTTTTACTTTCCATCTGAGACCTCTAATGGTAGGATTCTGTGTGTTCAAGGGAGGCATGCCCATGATGGTTCCCAGAATTCTTATGGGTTTTCCCGGCGACAGCAATTGCCACCCAATTCAACTTTGCTTCCTGGTCTTACATTTGTATCAGACACCTATTATGACTATACAAATCCCTGGCACAGCGTGTCAACATTGGCAGGTTTTACAAGTTGGATCAAGGAAAATGAATGTGCAGTGCCAGAGCGATTTGTTCTTTATCACCGGGGAGAGCTTAGAACAACCATGGGTTCCTGGATTTCACACATCATGCATGCTTCTATGGGTCGTAGAGTAGAAGCAGATTCCTTGGAATATGGTGATGGACCTGTCTGTTTTGAAAAAGCAGTAGTTATCCGTGACGGCCTTCGGCATATGTCTATAGATAAGAAAATTATGATGTTTGACATAATCCGCTGCAAGGCATGGAAATTCTGCAATGTTTCTCCACGGAAGCGCTTTATCAATGGGATTCGGGTGGTTAATTTAACGCTTCTTGCAAGGACTGGCAGTAGATCATTTAAAAATGAATCAACTGTTGCAAGTGTGTTAGAGAAGGAGTGTGGAACTGTTGAAGGTTGCAACTTTCGTCATATTAATATCGTGAATTTAAGTTTTTGTGATCAGGTACTCTATTTCTTTTGTCGATCTCTCTTCTTGACTTAAGTAACTTCGTTTTTATTCATTATTTCTATTGGAGTGGAGCATTCATTGGTGGTACCTTTCACAAAGATATCTGTTTTTATTTAATTATCAAAGAACATGGGAACTACAATACTGTGTTCATTAATAGCTAACAGGATTCAGAATTCTTATAAATTGAGAAATTTATAACGAAGGGACTAAGACTTTGTTTGCAGGAAAAATTATTCACAATCTTGTCAATGGTGGGTGGATGTGCATATAGTTTGGTTATTACTATATATTTCATTGTAAAACAATCTGTATGACCGTAAAGTAGTTTGGTTCCTGCCTCTTTGGGAGTGGAAATGTGCATTTATGTGCTAATATATATTTATCTTATATTCTATCCATGCTTCTCACAGATTTATAACTACAAGTATGACTTAAAAACATAAAATTTTGTTGTATTTAAACTAGTAAATTTAACATAGTATCTTAAGAATGTATACAAAGTAACAAAACTAACTTCTCAAATGAGTTCGAGAAAAGGCTCTGCAAAAATTATTAACTAAACAAAATAGCATTGTATGTAATAAAATTTAAAGGTTCACATCGTATTAATACTAAATTACTAATAAATATCAAAACATTTTTTATAGTATAAACAACAAGAACTATTACACCTATATACATTGTCCAACGTTTTCAGGATATTTTTAACATAAACAAAAGTATTTTTATTCCAAAAAAAATGCAAAAAAAATGTATAAGCATTTACAGTCCATATCTTGCCTAGGTGCCACAACATCCCTGTGCTTTTGACATGACAAGGTAATGAAACCCAGAGACACTAAAGGAGGGTTCAATCCAAACCTTCACAGAATGTTCACCGAGTCCTTCAACTTCCTTTGCACTATATAATGAGATATACAGGAAGACAATTCTGCATGCTAATCTCTATGCAAATCCTCTCACAGATTAGCCTGGGAAGTTTTGTCATTTCATGAGCCAGGGCCATAAACCTCCCAATAGAATTTTTAATGGGTTGTAGTGAGTCGGCATGCCTATATTCCAATGGAAGACTGGGCTGCCAGACTCAGATGGGCGCTGCTGATAGAGATTCCAATCGAGGGTCAAAACCCAGCTGCTAAGGCGTCATAAACAGACCTGCACTGACCCAAAACCAAGGGCCTTTCTTCATAACACGATTTACTTCTGAAAACTCAATAACCAGGATTAAAATCCTCTTTGCTTAGGGGTGGATATCACAAAATCCGACAGAAGAGCTTTGCAGGGCTTCCATACCCACTACTGAAGATATTTAGAGTAAGCTAAACTCTAAAAGATTTGTATCTAGAGTTCAGAGATTTTTCTGGTAAAAATTCGGCTGAAATTGTTGAAATGGTAGTTTTGGATTACTGGAATTGCATTATTGGGGTTGTCCCAGAGGTAATAGAGGTTGCTGAATCCATTTCTGAAGTTAAAATTAGAATTCCAACAACCCAAAAGGCAAATTCAGTGATTTCCCATCCCTGGATTTTGGCAAAAACTGCAAAACAAAAAAAAACTAATGGGTAATCAAGGTCCCTGAATCTATTCCTGCAATTAAAATTAGAATTCCAACAACCCAAATGGCAAATTCAGTGATTTCCCATCACTGGATTCCCCCAAAAACTACAAAACAAATAAATAAATAAAACTAATGAGCCCCATTTACAAACTAAAAAGCTATCCACAAAATAATCAATTTCTTCTTATTTAAAATTTAAACATCCTTCTTAATTTTGCTGAGTATATATCATATAGCTAGAATATCCAAGTATGTGCATCTAGAAAAGGGAACAGTGGCATGACTGTGAATCTGCTGTTATGGACTACTTGTACTTTTCTGAGCCTCTACTGTGAATCTGCTGTTCTGGAGCTACGCTGGGGGGAATCGCTCCTCCCCCCTTCGCTTCGCTCCCAATTTGCGCTCCCAGAATCGGGATTCCTGATTGCTTCTTCTTGGGAGCGTTTTTGGGAATCATGCTTCCCTAACGCTCCCTGGGTTTTTGGGAGCGCTGAGGGAGCGATGACGAATCTTTGCTTCTGAAACGCTTCCCCATCGCTCCTAGGAGCAAAAAAAATGCTCCCTCAGCGCTCCCTTTGTTTGAGGCAATTTTTTTTTCTTTTTTTGGTTTTTGTAACCAAGACATGGTTTTAGTTGGATTTTTGGGCATGGTTAGGGTTTATTTAGGGGATATATTATATGGTAATGTTAAATTCTTAAAGTAAAAGTGGTATTTTCCTTATCTTTCATTTTCTAAATTTTTAACATTACCATTAATTGTTTCAGGATGTTTGAGAGTAGTTCCAACCTCATCGGACTTCATATGCAAAAAGTAGAATTCTAGATCCCATTCAAAATTCAGCAGACTTAATAGTTTTCAAGATTTCAAGATTGCAACATTTCCACTAGATTCTATGTGCACTACAAATTGACGTTTTTGTCCCATTATTGTGATGCGGCCAAGAATGATAGAACATATTTGACTTGGGACAACAATCTAGAGGAGGCTGATTTAGAGGATGGAGCCATAGCATTAAAGCGCTTGGACTCTGGAGGTTGAACTTTTGGGTGATCAGGACGGTGATCAAATTCATACAACGAAGATGCCACACCCCCAACCACTAGTAGGTTTTCAAATGTAGGACCTTTGCCTTTATCTTAGAACTCTTTGGTAATGAATATGATGCTTTGTTTCATGTTATGGTTGATGTTATCTCTTGGATTTTGATGATTGCAAATATTATATGTTTAAACTTGAAGGTTGATGTTGTTAATGATTGATCATTTGATGACGATGTTATAAGTTATAACTTATAGCTCCAAGATGATTGATGTTATGTGTACTAAATGATTATATCTATGCTTTCATGTTTTATATAGCTAATTTGGCATTCTACATGTTTTTTTTTAAATATATGTATCAAAATATATTAAAATAAAAATATGTATTATATAAAAAAACTCCCAAAACGTTCCCAAAACGGAATCTTTTCAAAATTTTGCTTTCCGCTTCCGCTCTCGCTCCTCGCTCCCAACAGTACAGTTCTGGACTATTAGTACTTTCTAGTTTTTTGAGCCTTTGTTGCAATCTATATCACATTTTTGTGCCAAAAGAAAAAAGGACCGCATCCATAGTTATAACTGTAGCATATATGTGTTAATAATGACAGCTAAACTAATGTGTTTACAACTAGTTTATCATAACGGGCATAACCAACAACGGTTTTACTCGTGTAACTTCTTTCATGAAGTATATAGTGCATAGTTGGGATACGTAATGTAATGAGTGGTCTGAGAGGTTGAGGCCCGTCATGTAATCTCTCGTTCTTCATTAATGAGCTTCAATACTTTGCATGTGTGGATGTTTCTCCTTCTAGGGTTTTACCACATTAATTGTTGATGTGTAATGGTGTTTCTTCGTGTAATTTGTCTCAGAGAGTTTAACAAGTGGTATCAGAGCCTTGGGAGTCTGAGGTGTAGGAGTCTTCTAGTGGTGAAGAAGATCGTGTTGGATGTGCAGGAGGAGATCATTGTCGGAGTCATCGCTGGGTAAAGAGACAATGCTCGCTGCCCACCTTGGAGTCGTTGCTAAAGGAGACATTGCAACTGTTGTTGGATCGTGGTAAAAGAAGACGAGGAGGAGTCGCCTGTTGACCGTGGGCTGTGTTGACTAGCTGCGGGAGGACGAGCCCACATGGGTGATGTGGAAAGATTCCCAGCTCTGCGCGTGGAGGCATCCACAAGAAGAAAATGTTAGACATTTTGCTGGACCGTGGTGACTAGCAAGACCTGAAGACTGCTGCTGAAAGAGTCGCTTCACGTAGAGGAAGTGAGAGCCCGAAGGTGACGAGGGTTGCGTGTGAGGGCGTGAATAGTTGAAGAAGACTGCAGGTTGGCATGCAGTCTGCACGTGGGTGGCGACTGCTACTGCTGCAAGTCTGTGCGTGAAGAAGAGTGCAGCGTGGCGTGAAGAAGAGGCCAAGTCGTGCGTGAGCCTGAACTGTTACTGGAGAATCTGGAGGATAGTTGAGAGATTAGAGGTGAGCCCTCTGGGTAGAAGTAAAGCCAATTACTGCTCGAGATAAATGGTGGTAAATAAAATAATAAATAAAACTTGTGTTATTTTGTCAAGAAGTTTGGAAATATATATATATATATATATATATATATATATATATGTTTTTTTATAATTTCAAGCTGTTCAAGCCAAGATTGCAGTTTTTCTTGTTTGGGAGAATATAGTGTTGTTGTTTTGGGAGTATTTTGTTCGGAAAAATATAAGTATAAACTCAGGATTGTTAGTTTTTGTTTGAGAGAATATACTGCGGAGTATTTTTTGTTCGAAAAAGTATTTAAAAAAAAAAATTCAACAATGGCTAGCACAAATTTTGAAATTGAAAAATTTAATGGTAAAAACAATTTTGAACTATGGAAATTAAAGATGCGGGATCTGTTAGTTCAGCAGGGGTTATTAAAATCCTTAGACGGTAAAAGAAAGAAACCTCTAACTATGACAAATGATGAATGGGAGGAATTAGATGCCAAAGCACTAAGCACAATTCGTTTATGTCTTGCGGATGATGTGTTATTCAACATTGTTCGAGAAAAGTCAGCAGCAAGCCTATGGAGCAAGTTAGAAAGTCTGTATATGACCAAATCTTTGACAAACAGAATTTACTTGAAGCGACAACTGTACGGTATGAAAATGAAAGAAGGTACAAAGAGAGTAGATAATTTGAATGTTTTTAACAGTGTTACACGGGGACTTGCCCCCTAGGGTCGAGGGCACGCCCCCCTCGCTCCCTGCACCCCGGGGGCTCGGGGGCTCCTGGGGAAACGTTTCCCAGCGTCCCCAAAATCAGGAAACTCTCGGAAACGCACAAGGGGCGCGTCCCCTGTTCTGCAGAAGGGGGGCTCCCAGACACCTCCTCCTGAAACTTGGGGGCTCCCAGACACCCTCCCCTTTTACTAGTTTACATGGGATGAATCATTGAACTTTTACTGCTGGGATTTAATAATTTATAATAATATTTTTTATTAAGACTTAGACGCCTCCCCACACCCCCCCCCCCAAATTTCGCTAAAATTTGGGGATGGTCTCCACACGTCCCCAACATGCATTTCCCCGCTCCTGCGCCCCGAAAACTTGGGGGAACATTGGTTTTTAATACTCTTGCCAGTTGAGTAGTCTTATCAACTATTTTGTACCATAGTTGAACTTCCTGTTGAGCCGCCATTTGTTGAACATGGTTAATGTTCATGTTCAGTGCAGCAAAAGTTCAGAATGTTTTGCCTAGCCAATTTTGGCTAGTCATTTTTATTTTTATGTTGAAATGACTATGCCCCATGGGGTTTTTGTAATAAAGTGTTCTAGTAGGGGTTTTGAGTAGCTCGGTCCCCTGAGATGTAAAATTTCAACTAAGGTATTCCAGGGAGTTTTTTCCCTTGTCAATTATGCTTTGCTTATAGCCGAACATAATCGATGAGGTTTTCTCCCGCTTCCTCCAAAGCTGGAATGCTTGATTTTGAATTTTGGGCCTTGGGGGGTTATTAGAGTCCAACTAGTAAATATGAACCTACTAGACACTATTGGTATGTTCTATGATCATTTCTTAAGCCTCGAGATACATCAAAAAATGTCCGAAATTTTTTTCCCCGGACACATGGTGATTTTTATTTTTTATTTTTTGACTATAGGGAATTAATTAAAATTTTCAATTAATTAAACCATTTTGACCATGGTTTAATTGAAAATTTTCAATTAATTAAACCATTTTGACCATGGTTTAATTGAAAATTTTCAATTTGTAATAATTAAGTGGTTCGGGGGGTGTTTTTGGCAAATAAACACTTAATTTCTAAGCCAAAACATTCATTTAGCCCCTGGACACACTTATCCTAAGTTTCAGACTATTATTTGGCCTTATAATTAATATTTTCTCAAAAAACCCAAAAAATGAGAAATATTAATTAAAATAATAAAAAAT
>LPNX010612829.1:43306-58553 GCA_001517045.1 Pseudotsuga menziesii
GCCAAACTGAATAAAATAAAGAGCTAAATAGCTCGGCACAGATCATTTATGATGATTCAAGTCAACATCGGTCAGTTTCAGATCAAGTATCGGAGTGTAGTAGTTGAACTATCAATCAGAAATTTGCCCTCTTTGGTCAAATTCGTTTTTGGTTGAAGTGTGGGTTATCTATTGGCTGGGTGATCACTACGAGGGAGGATGAGCCACCTCACCCCCCCTCATTACTCCAGCTCTTTGTTACAACTAGTTGCAACTCGGTTCAACTCCAAATCATCATGCCGAGCTCATTCAATTACTTCGGTGTTACTCTTAGTCCGGATTTAGGGATTTGAGCCCTATTTTCTTTCTTTTTTGTATATATAGAGGTACTTTGTACTCTTTTCTACCTGGAGATTTTAGGCAAGAACACTCTGCCAAAATCTATATTGTAATACTTGTTTATGCTATTGGAATAAGAAGCGGCTTTGGAGGTCTATGCATGAGTTCTTGGACTTGGTTCACATTGTCTTGGTGATATCTCTCTCACCTTATCTTTTCTTAAGCAAGTCATTATTCAATTTATGTTCTAACATAGCTTAGAAATATCTTGTTCGAATTTGTGCTTGAATATAAGGGTTTTGAAGGGATCATCCAAGGTGGAAAGTGGCTTGGAAATCAAGCTGGTTTTTGCACATGCAATGGTTTTTCCTCTCTAATTCTTTCTCTTGCAGGTTTTCCAGGTCCTTCTCTTCTCAAAGAAAGAAACAAAACAAGGAGACTAGCCTTTCCTTCATCAACAACAAACTTCAATCTTTCTTTCAGTTACATTGGTTGCTACAAGTGGATCTCTATTTTCAAGGTTTTATCCTACCTATTTTCCACATTTTTTTTGTAAAAGTGATCAAGTCATTTAAATCTTTTATTTCAAGCTTGCTTGGCTTCTACTAAGTTAGATCTAGGCTTTCTAGCCTTAGATCTACTTTTTCAAAGCTAGATCCATCTTTCTAAAGGCCCATTTTTAAATATCTAGTTTCATTTTCATTTTTGTAAATCCATCTCTTTCTACATCCAGGTTTTGACTTGAGATAGCACCTTGGGATTTCATCCCAAGGGCCACATTGTTTTGTGGTTGCTTTTCTATCCCACTATATCCTTGTGTGCGTCTTGTTGTCCGTCGATTGCACACCAGCAGCAGAAACTTTCCGAAAGTTGTCTCCTCACTTAGGAAAGTGGGAGAGGTGTGACCTTGGGGGCAAGCACAGAGCTAGGTACTGTCACCTACTCCTAGTTCCTCCGTTTAGACTAACTCCTAACAAAGCCAAGGGGGGTAGTCCCTACAAAAGAGTTTCTAAGGCTCTTAAGTTGTTTAAGTGTTTTTAATGGTTACGGATGCGGATGGGTGTTGTTTACATTAGAGGAAATTTCAACTCAAAATGGGCCTTTTAACTTTTATTCAAATTCCATGTCATCATGTGTTAGCCAATGAAATTGCTTTAAATTTGAAATACCGTATAGGTCTTAAACACTTTTTTAATATAAATTTGGGGATAGGTATCATAAAAAAAACTATTTTTTTTGTTTGTATTTTTGACATATCTCCCTGTGTTTTTGCTCAAATTTCGATCGGGAGAGCTCGTTGGATGCGGAATTTAATTCCGCATCCAACGAGCTCTCCCGATCGAAATTTGAGCAAAAACACAGGGAGATATGTCAAAAATACAAACAAAAAAGTAGTTTTTTTTTTCTTCCTCCAAAATTAATAAATATTATTTTATTATTTTATTAGTTCATTTTAGGAGGCCCATTTTGAGTTGAAATTTCCTCTAATGGGAGTTATTATGATGAAATATGTTTGTTTATTATGAATTCTAAACACAAGACAAAGCAATCCACATTGCTATCACAAGAATTAGAAGATAGACAATAATTTGAGAACTCACGAAATGATAAAGCATTCACAGATATAAACTTTTAATCAAAACATCCAATGGACAAATCGCCCAAATAATCAACAGTGTGTAAAAGAAAGAACCAGTGCCTATGGAGTCAACTTATCATAGATGCTTCGAGCGAAAAGATGATGTGAATCTCAAAATGATGCCAGTGAATGTTTACTGTGCTTAATCTTGGTTAATTTTAACAATTTAGATGATCTTGTTTATGGTTTCAGCGAAAGGTTTTCAATAGCTGGGAAAATGTTCCAAGTTAATCCGTTGGAGACATGACGGCCCGCCCAGTATCTCGGGCTGGTATCACAAAGATTGACCAGCTAGCTGAGAATCTTAGACAGTGGGTAGTTTCAGCGCCTTTACTAAAAAAAACTTTAGGAAATTTTCTACAACGCCGGTGCGTTGGTTATGGGTAAAAATTTTATTGTGTTTTTCTTTGCGAACTTAGCAAGTCCGTTCACCGTTCTGAATACGAGCCCAACTCGAAAGTCAGCAGAGCATACTAGGTGAACGATAATCAACGAAGTAAATTAATTAGGAGAATGTGAGTTGCAAAATTTTATTAAGTAAATTAATTAAAACTCTCTGACAGAGAGCGCTCTTGACCTTGTCTTATGACAAAGGTTCAAGAGACTTAGCTATTCTATATGCTTAATGCAAGGAAAATGCAAATCTAACTATGCTCTCCAATAGAGAGTGCTCTTGACTTGGGTTATGGCAAGTTCAAGAGACTTAAGCAATTAATTAATTAAGCTCAAGAAAAATTAAAGAACTAATCTACCCAAGAATCTCTTTCAGGTTTTTAGGCCCTAATCGGGAGAGCATGGGGGTAAGTAAAACAAAACCAAAATAACAAAAGAAAAGCAACTCTCCGATAGAGAGCACTCTTGATCCACAAAGTGAGATTCAAGAGATTTTGGTATTTTTTAGGTTTTGCAATATTATATCAAAGAAAGAAAACAAAACTTTGAACTAACTAAACAATAAAATAGGAAACTTTTTATCTTTTCTACTTTATGAAAGATGAACTTTTCAAAAATAAACTACCTTTCCCTATTCTATTCTAAGCATTTATTCTACAAGTATGCAAACATGAAAAGGGACGATACAAGCTTCCCCCAAATGGGAGGAGAAGGGTGTGGGAGCCGTAATCCCACTTGCTCTTTATTATCTTTTTTACAATGCTTTCCTTTGATGCCCTTTTTTGCTTCTTTTCTTTTTCTTGGAAGGCGTTTGGAGCACGCTGTAGAAAGGGGAAAGAAGAAAGGGGGATTATGAGTCTTTTTAAGCTTGAGTCTTCAAATTTTTGCCAGCACTTCCGCTGTACCCGTCACAAAAGTAAAAAAATCAGCGATTAAACATTACTAAAAGATGATGGGAAAGACAATGCAAAAATAAAAAAAAATTGGAAAAATTTCAGAATTTTACATGCAAAGAACAAAATTTTTCCCTAGATCTAATGAATGATATTAGATCTAACAAAGCCCTAAAAGATAGATCTAAATACGAGTATTGAAAGCTTGGATCTATTTCTTGAGCAATGCAAAAAATTAAAGAGAAGGGTAGAGATAGAATTTTGAAGATGGAGCTTTGGAGTAAGATCTCCTTGTGTTTTTCCTCTTGGAAAAAACCCAACTTTGTACTATGTAGATCCTGAAAGACAACACTGTTAGAAGGTTTTTATGACGATGGAGATGAGATTGATGCAACTGAGCTCGCACCCTTCTCCAAACGGCAAGATCTGCTAAGACAATCAAACTCGAAACCCAGTGAGATCAAACAAAATAACTAGTATGCTATGAATATTTAAACCAAGATCAATACTTCATATAACTGAATACTTGTACTCATCTAGATTATGATAAACTTTGCATAATAATCCAACTTGACAGCTGCAAATGGAAGATCTTATGTTCCAACAATAGACTTCTAAAGCTAGTTATTTGATACAACACGAGTAACAAATTGAAAGCAAGGAAAGAAATCACCTCATAAGAGACACACCCACCAATGAAGAAACAATCCCATAGACCTCCAAAGTCAAAAAGCTTTATTCAATAAAATAATGATTACAATTTTTGCAGAGTGTCTATGCTCGAAAGTCCATCCCAATAGAGCTAAAGGAGCCTCTATTTATACATTGAGAGAAAGCCCAAAACGCTAACACCACACCATGCAAGGAGGGCGCAAACCTAATGATCAAGCCATGTGAGAGAGCCAAGCCTAAAATAAACAAACTAGGAGTGAGGGGAGGCATCCACCTAGGCAAGGCGCCCCCACTCCAACCCTAACCACTCCAACTACCATCCAAATGAGACCTCCACCAGCAAAAACGTGAGGTTCCAATGCTCCAGCGTGAGGATGAGGAGAGGCACACGTTTTAGGCTAGGGAGGTAGGTGTGAGGCCATAAGGAGGCTTGTGCTAGGTTTGGAGGAGCCAAAACCTAGAAGCAATGGACACATGTCAGTGCTCAACCTCGATCAAATCAACGAGCCAATAAACAAGCTCCAACTCACCCCAGCGTGGTCATCACTGAAGGAGGCAAATTGGCTAAGTGGATGCAGACTCAATGCTTACTAAAGTTGATTTGTGTTAACTCCAATTATCATTAATGCCTGATGCCATGTCATTTTGCATTTCATTTCGTTCAATTAGGATTAATTTGGAGAGATTTGGATTTTCTCCAAAATAATCATTTTTATTATTTAATCAATAATTTCTCCAAAACTAACTTTTTTGAGAAATTGTGAGTTATGTGGCTGAATGATGATCTGAAACTTGGAGCTAGCTGGCTGGCTGATCATGAATGATTTTTGGCTTAAAGTTAGAGCCTTCAATCAATGCAAACGGACCCCGGATGGTTGACTTATTACAAATTGAATTTTTCCATTTAAATTATGGAAAAATTTAATTAAAAACTTTGGAAAAATAAAAATTAAAAATTAAAAAATTTAATTTTTTATGCGTCCGGTAAAAAAAATTTGGAATTTTTTTTGAGGGTCCCAGTGACTTAGGACATGACCATAGTCTATTCTAATAATGTCTAGTAGGTTTATACATACTCAGTTGGGCTCTAATAACCCCCCAAGGCCCAGAATTCAAAATCAGGCATTCCAGCTTTGGAGGAAGCGAGAGAAAACCTCGTCAATTATACTCGGCTATAAGCAAAAAATAATTGTCAAGGGCAAAAAACTCCCTGGAATACCTTAGTTGAATTTCTACGTTTTAGGAGACCGAACCACTCAAAACACCCTACTAGCACATTTTATTACAAACCCCGCTAGGCCATGGTCATAATTATTCAAAACAAAAATTGACTAGCCAAAACTGGCTAGGCACAAAGGCGGATTATCTGATACACTAGAAACAAACATTTATCATGTTTGTCAACTGGCGGCTCCTTAGGTAACCCAACTATGGTACAAATAAGTTGGCAACACGTCTAGCTAGCTAGAAGGTTTTCTTGGACTAGTGTTCTAGTGGTCACCTTGTTCCAATGTTGATCCCACCTCATTGTTTGATTCTTCGTCTTCTTTGACCTTTCTTTTTTTGTCTTGAGAAACGTGCACTATTTTTCTCGAAAAATGTGCATATTTTCCACTTTTGTTTGCCTGTTTTTTCTATGTTTTTTAGGCCTTTTTTCAATTCTGGAATTTCTTGAAAAAGTATTAAAAATTTGGAAAATTTTCGAAAAAAAAAATCTTCTCTTTTTTTATGTTTTTCTTGAAAAACGTGCCATTTTAAGCTTGTTGTTTTTTTGACTTAATTTTACAATTTTCTATAAATTTCAATTTTGGAAATTAACCTGAAAATTTATCAAAAAAATTTCAAAATTTTTTTTTTAAACTTTTTCTCGAAAACGTGCAATTTTGTACTTGCTGATTTTTACTGATTTTCTGCTATTTTCCAGATTCTGGAAATTAGCCTAAAATGGTAAAAAATATTTAATTTTAAATTCGCAAAAAGTCTCAAGTCGTTTGGTAAAAATCGTGCATTTTACATCAAAATCAGTGAGCTTGCCTTGTCCTTTTCAAGTTTTGATTTGGGTCTCATTCCATTGTTTTGGTTTTTTGTTTCATCTCATAAGGCACTTGTTTTCTCATCTACTTAATATTTTCGAATCACAAGTTAAAATTTGGTTTATTAACACTCTTACTGGTCCTTGTTTAGAGCTCTTATCCACAGGTGAACTAAAAGCAAAACCAAGCAAGAAAGAGCAAGCAGAACTAGATCCAAAGACAAGGATCCAAAACAAAAAAGAAGGCATTCTCCTTTGTACAAACTCATAAGAGTTTTTCATTTTACTTAAGTTAGTTCTCAAAGGTCCTTACAAGGGTTAAATTCCCAAGGCATTTGTACTTCATTAATAAAACAAGGCTAAGTGGGATAAGGCCTTCCATACTTGGTTTTTCTTCCCCATTTGGGGAAGAGTGTTTTTGTTCTTAGCTTAGATTTATTTCAAGTACTTAAAATAGTTTCTTTTTTGCAAAGTAGATACTAATTGTTAGTTTAGTCATCTCATCTTTTGTTTATTTGAACTACATCATCTTTATGTTCTTATTTAAAGTTGTTTGTCTTTTAACAAAGAACTAAAGTCTCTTGAACTTGCTATAACACAAGTCAAGAGCACTCTCTATCGAAGAGTATTCCCACTGCATTTCCTTGCATCAAGCATATAGTTTAGTTAAAGTCTCTTGAACTTCCGTCATAATACGAAGTCAAGAGCGCTCTCTGTCGGAGAGTTAAACTATTTGCTCCTAATTTAAAATCATTTCAACTCACTTTCCCATTAAAATTTACTTCGTTGCTATCCCTCACCTAGTATGCTCTGCTGACCCTAAAATGTTGGACTCGTACTTAGAACGGTGATCGGATTTGTTAATCTTGCAAATGATAACATAATAAAACTTTCACCCCGCAACCAACGCACCGATGTTTTCGATAAATACTTGGGTAGTGGGAAAATTCCAAGTGTGGGCGTCGGGCAACCCAATCTGGACACTCGCTGGTTAAATTCTCCAAACACCTAGCTTGTGATTCCATACAGGTCCATCATGTCTTCGAATGGAGCCACTAAAAGTATTTCCGGTTAGGTTTCCTAGGCGCCTTAAGCAAGATCATCTTTAAAATTTACAATAAAAATAAACCAAGAACAATTTGCAAAACATTCTCACAAACAGTTATTTTCAAGACTTGTATCTCCAACATCCCCAAGCACTATACATTCTTTTGGACTCCATAAGGCACTGGTCTATTTACACTTACATGTTTTAATTAATCTGGGCCATTTGTTCTTTTGAAGTTTTTACTTGAATTTATTATCTATCTGTGGATGCTTTTATTTTTCAAGTCTTTATTATATTGTTAATCTTATATCTTGTATCGCAACGTGGATTGCCCTTTATGTTGTGTTTATTTCATCTAAAACTGTGATCTCATCAAAAAACTCCTAAACAAACACCCATCCGCATCACTCAACACCAAAAACACTTAAAATACATTGAGCCATAGAAACTCTTTGTTAGGGACTACCCCCCTTGGCTTCGTTAGGAGTTAGCCTAAATGAAGGAGCTAGGAGTAGGTGACAATACCTAGCTCTATGCTTGCCCCCACGGCCACACCTCTCCCACTTTCTCAAGTGAGGAGACAACTTTTATTAGATTTCTGCTGCTAGTGTGCATTCGATGGACAACATCTTTTGGTGCCGTTGCTGAGGACAAATCTTTTTGTTCCTGGACGACCTTTGTTTCTTTTTAGGTTTTTACCTTTTTTCTCTTTTTTGGTAGATTTTTAGTCCAATCACTCCACGAAATTAGACTTGAATCC
The DNA here is from genome assembly GCA_001517045.1 of Pseudotsuga menziesii. Taxonomy (NCBI): domain Eukaryota; kingdom Viridiplantae; phylum Streptophyta; class Pinopsida; order Pinales; family Pinaceae; genus Pseudotsuga; species Pseudotsuga menziesii. The sequence continues at coordinate 51,062 of LPNX010612829.1, forward strand.
ACCTGGTGACTCCACTGCCAGTAAACACCTCAAGGTATTAAACTAGAAGAAACTCTGAAGGTTTGCTCAATTTCATCCCCGAGCTTGAAAAGGTTTATAGGAGGAGATTGAACAAACTTGCTTCTCATAGGATCCTTGAAGGACTTGGATTTGAGTCTGTTTCAGACATTCATCTTTTATTTCAAGAAAACTTAGAAAATTTTGAAAATAATAATTGTTTCCTTTTTACAATGGGTGAGTCTTTTACTCAACTCAACTTCACTCAGATAGCAGGTCAACCCCATGACGTTCCTGAGAAGTCTATTGATAAACTCATGACTTTTAATGGCACTGATGCCTCTACCTCTGGTGAACCGCATACTAGAAACGTTTCTAGACACTGTGGTTCCTATGTCAGGGGTACTTACAAACATGAAGATGTATACATGACCCTTTTTGCTATATCTTTGGATGGTAAAGATGGAAACTGGTATGACAACTTGCCAAACAACTCTTTCTCTACCATAGCAGCCTTCAAGGCTGCGTTCCTCGGAAAATTTGGGAGCAAAAAGGAACCTAGACATCTAGTGGCAACCTTAACCAGTATGATGAAATCCGATACAGAAACCATGGATGAATTCAACGATAGGTTCACAGAGTTATCAAATTCCATCCCTACTACTTATGCTCCTCCTACAGCTTCCACTTTGGATTATTAAGTGGCAAAATCCAGTATCAAATAAGAGACAAGGAGCCCACCACATTGCTTGAAGCTCAAGGTTTGGCTATCAAAATGACCAAAACATGCAGTCTTTAGGAGAGTATAACCTTCCTGGTTATTCAAGGCCCTCAAATCCTTTAAAGGAACAGGATCCTTATAAAAAACAAATGATGGAAATGAAGGAGAGACTTGAAATAATCGAAGATAAACATCTGGCCTAGATGAAAGAAATACAAAACAAAGTTATCAGTATGGAGAGGGCACAATCACAACCTGTCCCAAGAACATCCCCTCCAAAAGTAAACTGGCAAAGGAAAGCACCCAACCATGAACTGAGGCCTCCTCATCAATTAGAAGCTGCTAACATGTAATATCCCAATTCCTGATATTTTCTATTTCTATGCAATTTTACTGAAATAGCCGGGCATGCAAACTGCCATGCAAAATTTCTCTATTTTATAGCTGAAATTAGGGTTAGGGTTTGCAAGATAGAATGAACACTTACCACTGATAAGCCAGCTGAATGTGCTCCAGAGAGAATATGCATGCAAGAGGAGCTGAGCTAGTGAAGAAATAACCTTGTTTCTGCTGCAATACCCCTGGATGGCTGAATCAAACAAGTGTGACATTTTTGCTGAAGGGATGGTCAGTTTCAGCTGGAAATAATTCGGAAGGAAGGTATGCCAATGCCGGAGAGGATGGTCGGAGCATGCAAGGGTTTTGACCTCCTAGATGCCCTAGCGAATTGATCTCCCAGTGTGTTGCTCACGCCCCCACAACCTTGTAAACTGCTGCTAGTTGCCCTAGATGGACAATCTGATAGCCGATAATCACACAATGGAGTAGAGTCATCCTATCAGTGAGGATGCAGGCTGCATGCGGAAGAAATATAGTGATCCAAAGTCCTGGTGAATGACTAGGGTTTACCCAGCGAAATGCCCCCAGCTGTAAGGATGAATCTGCAATAACCTTTGGACTTATACTGGAATACTGAATAATGATTAATGCAATAGATACGGTAACAAACCTGGATGGTTTATCCTGAAGGAGACTAGGGCAGATGTCTCACTGCCAAAATCCCATTAGCTGAAGACGTCGTCTCCAACCCCGACTGCTGTGGCCGCACGCTGTGCTGCTTCTTAAGAGCTCCAAAATAATAATAATCCAAAAGTAAAGTCTCCATTCACTTTATCTTTCTTTTATAACTTTCAACTGCGAAAACCCCAACTTTTGACCTAATTAGGTCACTTTAACTTCTAACTTGCAATTGACTTGCATGCATGCGCATGGAGACTTAATTGGGTGCATGCATCATTAAATAATGCTTAGATGTCATGCATGTCACTTTTAGGGTTTGCATGCATCTCACTTTTAGTGTTTGCATGTATGTCACTTTTGGGAACATTACAGTCCTCCCTCACCAAAGATTGCTTGTCCTCAAGCAATCGACAACTGTCAACTAAAAAATGCATCCGGACACCAATAACAAGATCCCATATAAACCACTGGATCACCTCATGCCTCCTTGCCACCCAATCATGAATTGACCCCTTGATACCGGGATCCCAAACAACCCTTTTATTGATACCAAAATCCATCCGAATGCCCTTAATGAGCCAAGCAATCATAAGTTGCACAAACTCCTCAGAAGACTGCTCCTTCATGCCTCCAAACCTAAGCATCCCTCGAAAAAACTCTTGGAAGACGAGGTTGGCCCTCTCCTCTATAGCAACTCCATTGATGTCAACTGAGCCTGTAAACCTCGATGTCTCCATCTTCGTCATATACCTGTCTACCCAATCTCTGTATGGATACACTTCCTTGTTGGCTGGTCCACAAGGGATGTGCTCAACTACCTCCTCCATGGTTAAACCACTAACCCACAAAGGCAACTCGTGATCCCATACCTGATCCAAATCCTTTTTGTCAGATCTCTCCTCAGTCACCTGCAAGTTTGAGTGCTCATGTAAAATCATTGTTGAAGGCTCTCCCCTCTAACCATGAGTGCCACTCATGCCCTCATGGGTCACAACTGTCCTGCATCCTGTGTAGGTTGCGATATCCTCTTGGGCACTCACTCGACTGGTGTCATCTAAACCAGGATGCCACACATCTATACTATACCCATTTCGGAAAATAAGGGATGCATCCCTATCACTATCGGCTAGTCCCTGGAATATGTCTCCCATCAACACATTTGCATCTACAACCTGAACCATTAATGGTCCCTCCATAAGATGTGGCTCATAACCTCCATACTGCTCGGCATGTATAGAATCAATCCTCTTTGTGTCATGCCTCTCCACTCGTTCCTGTGAATCTAACTGAGGTTCCTCTTCTACCTTGTGCTCATCCAGAAGACTCAAGGGTGCAATCTCTGATTCATTATGGTCCAAACTGTCATATGACAAGAGAGAGCGTCTGAACATGATCCCATCTTCCTTCACTCCCCCAACTATCCCTTTAAGGAGATCCTCATCCAAATCCTTAGGCTGGCTCCCGAACTTGGTGTAATAATCTTGAAAGGATAATGCTGCACATACCTCATCACCCAAGGCTAGATACTCCTGATATAGAGGCAAGTGTTGAGGTACTGCTAACCTCTGTCAATTTCCAGTCAAGATCCTTCTCATTGTCTTCATGTTCTCACAAGTTGGCAAAGAAAAACCTTTGTTCTGACATGCACTTCACCAACATCACTGACATGCATTTGCATGTACACGCATGCATCAATATGCACTTTTATTCAATTATTATGTGCCCACAGCTCGCAAGGATCATGCTCCGATACCACTGTAATATCCCAATTCCTGATATTTTCTATTTCTATGCAATTTTACTGAAATAGTTGGGCATGCAAACTGCCATGCAAAATTTCCCTATTTTATAGCTAAAATTAGGGTTAGGGTTTGCAGGATAGAATGAACACTTACCATTGATAAGCCGGTTGAATGTGCTCCAGAGAGAATACGCATGCAAGATGAGCTGAGCTGGTGAAGAAATAACCTTGTTTCTGTTGCAATACCCCCGGATGGCTGAATCAAACAAGTGTGACGTTTTTGCTGAAGGGATGGTCAGTTTCAGCTGGAAATAAGTCGGAAGGAAGGTATGTCAATGCCGAAGAGGATGGCCAGAGCATGCAAGGGTTTTGACCTCCTAGATGCCCTAGCGAATTGATCTCCTAGTCTGTTGCTCACGTCCCCACAACCCTGTAAACTGCTGCTAGTTGCACCAGATGGACAATCTGATAGATGATAATCACCCAATGCAATAGAGTGATCCTATCAGTGAGGATGCAGTCCGCATGCAGAAGAAATATAGTGATTCAAAGTCTTGGTGAATGACTAGGGTTTTCCCAGCTAAATGCCCCCGACTGTACAGATGAATCTGCAATAACCTTTGGACTTATACTGGAATACTGAATAATGATGAATGCAATAGATACGGTGACAAACCTGGATGGTTTATCCTAAAGGAGACTAGGGCAGATGTCTCACTGTCGAAATCCCATTAGCTGAAGACATCGTCTCCAACCCCAACTGCTGTGGCCGCACGCTGTGCTGCTTCTTAAGAGCTCCAAAATAATAATAATCCAAAAGTAAAGTCTCCATTCACTTTATCTTTCTTTTATAACTTTCAACTGCGAAAACCCTAACTTTTGACCTAATTAGGTCACTTTAACTTCTAATTTGCAGTTGACTTGAATGCATGCGCATGGAGACTTAATTGGGTGCATGCATCATTAAAATAATGCTTAGATGTCATGCATGTCACTTTTAGGGTTTGCATGCATGTCATTTTTAAGGTTTGCATGCATCTCATTTTTAGGGTTTGCAAGCATGTCACTTTTAGGGTTTGAATGCATGTCATTTTTAGGGTTTGCATGCATGTCACTTTTGGGAACATTACATAACATGGTTGAACCTTACACACCATTTTGTAGGGCGTGTGAAGACTTTCATGAGGAATCTTCTTGTTATCATGCATGCTATGTTCAGGAGCATAGTTTTCCGGAGGGTTGTAGTCCTAAAGCATCATCAAGCGAGCCTGAGTATATAAACTATGTAGGTGACATGCATAATATTTTCAGAGAAAGTTGGAGAAAGGCAAAACAATATTCAAGAGAGCCTGATTACATTAACAGAGTTGGGCAGCTCCATCTTGTCACCACAGAAACCTGGAGCCAAGCGAGAGAGTACAATCAAGAGCATGATACAAGTGATGAAGAGTCCCTTACACCTGACATGGATGATGATTACAAGACTTTAATTAAAAATCCAATCTTAGAAGTTTTGTGTGATGGGAATCCTCCATGCTTTCCACTTGATGACAAATATTTGGAAAGTTGGGTCCCCTGTGATATGTTTGAAACCCAACTTTTTGAAGAAGATTGTTTTGAGCAGAATGAGGAGTGTAGCCAATGATGAGGCATCTCTCATATCCGACATAGATGGCGATGATGACTATTGGACTTTTATTGAAAATCCAACCTATGATACTTTTAAAAATATTTTTGAGAATCTCATCTATGATGTGTCCAGTGAGGGGAGTTTTTATTCTAAAACTTATGAAAGTTGTAAAGAAGAGCAGTCAGAGTTTTCCTATGATCAGTCAAAGTTGTATTTGAGTATCTATAATGAGGACTTGGAGAAGCAGTACAGTGAAGTGTCCGATATGATGCAACTAACAAATGATCTTTTTCATCCATCGTCTTCACATATAGATGTTCCTTATGATTTGGAGCAGTTTTGGTCTTATACACAGATATATTAGCAGATAAGCCCTTTTGATGAGTATGATGATCTACCTCATCATACAGATTTTTACATCAGTCATATCCAATCTTGGATGGAAGAATCCTACAAGAGTACCTACCAATTTGGTAAGAAGTTCGACGACATTATTCATGCCTATGATTCTCCATCCAGCCCGCCCATTCTGGATCATCACGCAGGTTTGCATTTTCTGAATAGAATATTCTTGTTTTGGCTGATAACCAAAGACAAGGAAAAACCTTTTTACATTAATAAAATGCTTAGGTGGCTACATTGGATTTATGATTACACTTAACCTTTTTATATCATGCTTAGAGTAAGAAAATAGGCTCCTCAAAGAAAACATTTACTTTTATCATTTTTATTTTGTACTTAGGAATAAATATAATTTTAGTTAAGTTTTGTCATTTCTTTGAATAAAACAACTTTTGGGTCATTGGCTTTTTTTCATAAAACTTGTGCTACTGAGGTTTTCTTGTCAAGTTGAGATGTTTTTACAGGATATAGAAACTAGAGATTTTGGTGTTCTCGTATGCTCTCCTTGCATAAGAGACTAGATCGAGCACACGTCCCGCAGTTGGAGCCCAATGTTATCAACTATTTTGTACCATAGTTGAACCTCCTGCTGAGCTGCCATTTGTTGAACATGGTCAATGTTCATGTTTAGTGCAATAGAAGTTCAGAATGTTTTGCCTAGCCAATTTTGGCTAGTCATTTTAATTTTTATGTTGAAATGACCATGCCCCATGGGGTTTTTGTAATAAAGTGTGCTAATAGAGGTTTTGAGTCTCCTTCGGTCCACTAAGACGTAAAATTCAACTAAGGTATTCCAGGGAGTTTTTTCCCTTGTCAATTATGCTTTGCCTATAGCCGAGTATAATCGATGAGGTTTTATCCCGCTACCTCCAAAGTTGGAATGCTCGATTTTGAATTTTGGGCCTTGGGGGGTTATTAGAGTCCAACTAGTAAATATGAACTTACTAGACACTTGGGGGGTTATTGGTATGTTCTATGGTCATTTTTTAAGCCCCGAGATACATTAAAACAATGTCCGAAATTTTTTTCCCAAAAACGTAGTGATTTTTATTTTTTTGACTATAGGGAATTAATTAAAATTTTCAATTAATTAAACCATTTTGACCATGGTTTAATTGAAAATTTTCAATTTGTAATAATTAAGTGGTTCAGGGGGTGTTTTTGGCAAATAAACATTTATTTTCTAAGCCAAAACATTCATTTAGCCCCTAGACACTCTTATCATAAGTTTCGGACTATTATTTGGCCTTATAATTAATATTTTCTCATAAAACCCAAAAAATGAGAAATATTAATTAAAATAATAAAAAATAATAAATTGGAGAAAATCAAAATATCTCCAAAAAATGCCAAATTGAATAAAATAAAGAGCTGCATAACTCGGCACGGAGCATTTATGATGATTCTAGTCAACATCGATCAGTTTCAGATAAAGTATCGGAGTGTAGCAGTTGAACTATCAATCAGAACTTTTCCCTCTTTGGTCAAATTCGTTTTTTGTTGAAGTGTGGGTTATCTATTGGCTGGGTGATCATTACGAGGGAGGATGAGCCACCTCACTCCCCCTCATTACTCCAACACTCAATTACAACTAGTTGCAACTCAGTTCAACTCCAAATCATCATGCCGAGCTCATTCAATTACTCCGGTGTTACTCTTAGCCCAAATTTAAGGATTTGAGCCCTATTTTCTTTCCTTTTTGTATATATAGAGGCGCTTTGCACTTTTTTCTTCATGGAGATTTTAGGCAAGAACACTCTGCCAAAATCTATATTGTAATACTTGTTTATGCTATTAGAATAAGAAGCGACTTTGGAGGTCTATGCATGAGTTCTTGGACTTGGTTCACATTGTCTTGGTGATATCTCTCTCACCTTATTTTTCTTAAGCAAGTCATTATTCAATTTATGTTCTAACATAGCTTAGAAATATCTTGTTCGGATTTGTGCTTGAATATAAGGGTTTTGCAGGGATCATCCAA
>LPNX010612829.1:58613-69582 GCA_001517045.1 Pseudotsuga menziesii
GCACAAGCAATGGTTTTTTCTCTCTAATTCTTTCTCTTGCAGGTTCTCCAAGTCCTCTTCTCAAAAAAAGAAACACAAGGAGACTAGCCTTTCCTCCATCAACAACAAACTTCAATCTTTCTTTCGGTTACATTGGTTGCTACAAGTGGATCTCTATTTTCAGGGTTCTATCCTACCTATTTTCCACTTTTTTTTTGTAAAAGTGATCAAGTCATTTAAATCTTTATTTCAAGCTTGTTTGGCTTCTACTAAGTTAGATCTAAGCTTTCTAGCCTTAGATCTACTTTTTCAAAGCTAAATCCATCTTTCTAAAGGCCCATTTTTAAAGATCTAGTTTCATTTCCATTTTTGTAAATCCATCTCTTTCTACATCCAGGTTTTGACTTGAGATAGCACCTTAGGATTTCATCCCAATGGCCACATTGTTTTATGGTTGCTTCTCTATCCCACTATATCCTTGTGTGCGTCTAGCTAGAAGGTTTTCTTGGATTAGTGTTCTAGTGGTCACCTTGTTCCAAGGTTGATCCCACCTCATTGTTTGATTCTTCGTCTTCTTTGACCTTTCTTCTTTTGTCTTGGGAAACATGCACTATTTTTCTCGAAAAACGTGCATATTTTCCACTTTTGTTTGTTGGTTTTTTTTCTGTGTTTTTTAGGCCTTTTTTCAATTCTGGAACTTCTTGAAAAAATATTAAAATTTTGGAAAAACTTTCGAAAAAAAAAATTGTTTTTTCTTTGTTTTTTTCTTGAAAAGAGTGTCATTTTAAGCTTGCTTTTTTTGATTGATTTTTACAATTTTCTGCTAAATTTCAATTCTGGAAATTAGCATGAAAATCTAAAAAAAATCGAAAATTTTTCAAAAAAATATATTTTGATTTTTTTCACTTTTTCTCGAAAAATGTGCAATTTTGTACTCGCTGATTTTTACTGATTTTCTGTAATTTTCTGTTATTTTCTAGATTCTGGAAATAAGCCTAAAATGCTAAAAAATCTTTAATTTTAAATTCGCAAAAAGTCTCAAGTCGTTTCGTCAAAAATCGTGCATTTTACATCAAAATCGGTTAGTTTGCCTTTTCTTTTCGAAGTTTTGATTTTGGGTCTCATTCCATTGTTTTGGTCTTTTGTTTCATCTCATAAGGCACTTGTCTTCTCATCCACATAATCTTTTCAAATCACAAGTTAAAATTTAGTTTCCTAACACTCTTACTAGTCCTTGTTTAGAGCTATTATCCACAGGTGAACGAAAAGCAAAACCAAGCAAGAAATAGCAAGCAGAACTAGATCCAAAGACAAGGATCCAAAACCAAAAATAAGTCATTCTCCTTTGTACAAACTCATAAGAGTTTTTCATTTTTACTTAAATTAGTTCTCAAAAGTCTTTACAAGGGTTAAATTCCCAATGCATTTGTACTTCATTAATAAAACAAGGCTAAGTGGGATAAGGCCTCCCATACTTGGTTTTTCTTCTCCATTTGGGAAAAAGTGTCTTTGTTCTTAGCTTAGATTTATTTCAAGTACTTAGAGTAGTTTCATTTTTTACAAAGTAGATACTAATTGTTAGTTTAGTCATCTCATCTTTTGTTTATTTGAACTACATCATCTTTATGTTCTTATTTCAAGCTGCTTGTCTTTTAACAAAGAATTAAAGTCTATTGAACTTGCCATAACACAAGTCAAGAGCACTCTCTATCGAAGAGCATTCCCACTGCATTTCCTTGCATCAAGCATATAGTTTAGTTAAAGTCTCTTAAACTTCCGTCATAAGACAAAGTCAAGAGCGCTCTCTGTCGAAGAGTTGAACTGTGTGCTCCTAATTTTAAAATCATTTCAACTCACTTTCCCATTAAAATTTACTTTGTTGATATCTCTCACCTAGTATACTTTGTCGACCCTAAAAAGTTGGACTCGTACGCAGAACGGTGATCGGATTTGTTAATCTTGCAAGTGATAACATAAAAAAACTTTCACCCCGCAACCAACGCACCGACGTTTTCGATAAATACTCAGGTAGTGGGAAAATTCCAAGTGTGGGCGCCGGGCAACCCAATCTGGACACTCGCTAGCTAAGTCACATGACACGAGGACACGAAAATACGAGTATTCGACATGAGACACGACGACCCCAGAAATAGGACACAAGGGACACGTTTTTATATATATATATTAAAAAATTATATATATATATATATATTAAAAAAATACATAAAGATCTACATTTTTAAAAAACTAGAAGTATATACAATGTACATCAATCATAATATCATTCAATTGAAATTTGACAATGATGAATCAATAATAAAATTATCAATGAATCATGAACTTTGAACCATAAATTGCATATTTGATATTTCTCATTAAACCACAAAAATCAAAATGTATTACATAGATATCGAGAGAATGCCACCGACAAATACAAAATAGAGTAGATACTACTTAGTACCAAGTCTAGTATCTACTGTACTACTAGATACAAAATGAAAATACTAAATAGCCACAGGTAAGAATATCATAGCTCATCAATGGTACTAGCCATTGTCAATCATCTTCCTGCTCCTCCATGCCAAAATTAACATTATTGTCGTAGCTCTTTCCTCTATTCTCCTCCTCCTTTATACCCTTTTTGACAGGACACATGTCCAGAAATCAGGACACGTTCCTGGCAAGTGTCCGACACGTGTTGGAAAATGTCCAGATTTTGGGACACGAAAATTATGGTGTCGGACACGTATTAAGGCAAGTGTCGTGTCCAACACGTGGAATACAGGACACGGGCCCTATTTGGAAGTGTCCTGTTACTTAGCTCGCTGGTTATATTCTCCGAACACCTAGCTTGTGATTCTAGACAGGTCCGTCATGTCTTTGAACGGAGCCACCGAAAGTATTTTCGGTTAGGTTTCCTAGACACCTTAAGCAAGATCATCTTTAAAATTTACAATAAAATAAACCAAGAACAATTTGCAAAACGTTCTCACAAACAGTTATTTTCAAGACTTGTATCTCCAGCATCCCCAAGCACTATACATTTTTTTTGACCCCATAAGGCACTAGTCTATTTACACTTACATGTTTTAATTAATCTGGGCCATTTGTCCTTTTTAAGTTTCTACTTCAATTTATTATCTATCTGTGGATGCTTTTATTTTTCAAGTCTTTATTATACTGTTAATCTTATATCTTGTATCGCAACGTGGATTGCCCTTTATCTTGTGTTTATTTCATTTAAAACTGTGATCTCATTAAAAAACTCCTAAACAAAAACCCATCTGCATCACTCAACACCAAAAACAATTAAAATACATTAGGGACTACCCCCTTGGCTTCGTTAGGAGTTATCATAAACGGAGGAGCTACGAGTAGGTGACAGTACCTAGTTCTGTCACAGTACCTAGCTCTGTGCTTGCCCCCAAGGCCACACCTCTTCCACTTTCTCAAGTGAGGAGACAGCTTTTATTAAATTTTTGCTGCTGGTGTGCATTCGGCGGACAACAAGTAGCATGGATGTTAAAATTGATGATGAAGATAAAACAATCAATCTCTTATGTACTTTACCTGAATCTTGAGTTCAAGTAATTTCTTCCATTAGTCTTAGTACAACTTGTTACCAATTTTTTTGTACCATAGTTGGGTTACCTGAGGAGCCGCCGGTTGACAGACTTGTTCAAAGTCTAATTCTAGTGTATCAGTTGATCTGTCTGCTTGTCTAGCCAATATTGGCTAGTCACTTTTTTATTTTGAATAATTTTGACCATGGCCCCGCGGGGTTTGTAATAAAATGTGCTAGTAGGGTATTTTTGAGTGTTTCAGTCTCTTGAGACATAGAATATCAAATAAGGTATTCCAGGGAGTTTTTTGCCCTTGACAATTATGCTTTGCCTTCAGCCGAGTATAATTGACGAGGTTTTATCCCACTTCCTCCAAAGCTGGAATGCCCGATGTTGAATTCCGGGCCTTGGGGGGTTATTAGAGCCCAACTGAGTGTTATAAGCCTACTAGACATTATTTAGATAGATCATGGTCATGTCCTAAGTCATCTGGACATACAAAAAAATTTAGAAAAATTCTTTTTCAAACGGGGAAAAAATATTTTTTTTAATTTTTTTTAATTTTTAATTACTTTCCCTAAGTTTTTGGGTTAATTTTTCCATAAATTAAATGGAAAAAACCCATTCGTGGTAAATAAGTTATCCGGGCTCCAAATTCGGTGATTGAAGGCTCTAACCTTAAGCCAAAAATCATTCTCGATCAGCCAGCCAGTCAGAACCAACTTTCAGATCAACAATCGGACACATAATGCCTTTTTACTCAAAAAAGTCAGTTTTGAGTAAAAAAATGAATTTTTATTAAAAAATGATTATTTTGAAGAAAATTAAAACTCTCCAAATTAATCCAAATTCAGTGAAATAAAAGGCTAAATGACATCTCATGGATCACTTAAGATGGTTGGATTTATCATAACTCAGCTTCAGTCATCATTAAGAGAGCAATTAATTTATTATCAGTTAGCAGACATGTCATCTCCAGCGAAAGATGAGATGGAGAGCACTCATTGGTCCGGTGATTTGATCGAGGTGAAGACTAAAGCTTGCACCATGAGTGGGCTTCCCAAACCCAGCTCAGGCTCCTGCCAAACCTAAAGGATGAGCTTACCTACCTCCAAACGCCTCCTTAAGCTATTCACGCCCCTCACTCCTCATGAGGGCGTCATCACACGTGTGGCCTCATCCTTAGCTTGTTTTCAGTGCACAAGTTTGGAGTGGGGGCGCCTTGCCTGGGTGGAGGCCTCCCCTCACTCCTGGTTCTCCGGTTTAGGTTTGGGCTCTTTGTTAGGTGGCTAAGCTGGTTAGGGTTGGTTTTTTGGTTTTAGGGTTTTAGCACTCTCTCATTTGTTAAATAGAGGCTCTTTCAGCTCTATTGGGATGGAGAATTTGTGCAAGTACACTCTGGAAAAATTTGTAATATCTTTTGAATTTGAATAAAGCAAGAAGACTTTGGAGGTCCATGTGGGAGTTATTTGTGTGCCATGCTTCATCTTGTTCAAGGTGATACCATTCTTAGTTCATTTCTTTTGATTCTTAAGTATATGATCTTGTGATTAGAAGGCTAACAATCTAGCACAATATTATTTGATCTATGCTTTTCTCTTAAATTTTATGGCTTTAAGGTATTCTCCCAAACACAAGAGCTCTTGTTTGGTTTATGCATTCATTCTACAGGTGCCTAAGGGAGTCTTCTACTTTAAGAAATCAAGAAACGAAGGGCTTGCTTGCCTCATCCATCAAACCACAAACTTCAAAAAATATATTGGTTACATTGGTTACTACAAAGCGGATCTACATTTTTACAGGTTTTATCCTATCGATATGCTTTCCAAGTAGTGCAAGTATTTTCAATTTATTTACACTTTTAGATCTTGCATTATGATTGGCTAAAGTAGATCAAAGATTCATCTTGCAAATTTTCCGGTTTTTTTAAGCTTGCTGGTTTTCTGTATTTTCCATTAATTCTAAATTTTGGAAATTCATTAAAAATCAGAAAATTTTCAAAATTTTATTTTTTTTTTAAATTTGACTTTTTCTCGAAAAGCGTGCCATTTCAAGCTCGCTGTTTTTTGGGCTGATTTTTGACCTTTTTTCCATTAATTCTAAATTCTAGAAATTAATTAAAAATCAGAAATTTTTCGAAATTTTTCAAAAAAAATATTTTTTTAAATTTTTTGACTTTTTTCTCGAAAAGCGTGCCATTTCAAGCTCGCTGTTTTTGGGGCTGATTTTTTACTTTTTCTGTTAATTCTAAATTCTGGAAATTCATTAAAAATCAGAAATTTTTTTTTCTTTTTTCTCAAAAAACGTGCAATTTTGTACTTGCTGTTTTTTTATTGATTTTCTGCTATTTTCCAGATTCTGGAAATTAGCCTAAAATGTTAAAAAATCTTTAATTTTAAATTCGCAAAAAGTCTCAAATCGTTTCATAAAAAATCGTGCATTTTACATAAAAAACGGTGAGTTTGCCTGGTCCTTTCCAAGTTTTGATTTTGGGTCTCATTCCATTGTTTTGATCTTTTGTTTCATCTCATAAGGCACTTGTCTTCTCATCCACTAAATCTTTTCAAATCACAGGTTAAAATTGATTTCCTAACACTCTTACTAGTCCTTGTTTAAAGCTCTTATCCATAAGTGAACCAAAAGCAAAACCAAACAAGAAAGAGCAAGCAAAACTAGATCCAAAGACAAGGATCCAAAACAAAAAGGAAAGTCATTCTCCTTTGTACAAACTCATAAGAGTTTTTCATTTTACTTAAGTTAGTTCTCAAAAGTCCTGACAAGGATTAAGTTCCAAAGGCATTTGTACTTCATTAATAAAACAAGGCGAAGTGGGATAGGGCCTCCCATACTCAGTTTTTCTTCCCTATTTGGGGAAGAGTGTTTTTTGTTCTTAACTTAGATTTATTTCGAGTACTTAGAGTAGTTTCATTTTTTGCAAAGTAGATACTAATTGTTAGATTAGCCCATTTTGTTTCATTAACTAGGTTGATTACTTCATCTTTTAATTTTTTGTATCTTTCATAAGTAATTCAACTGTTTAAAGTAGAAATCTCTTGAATCTCACTTTGTAGATCAAGAGTGCTCTCTATCGGAGAGTTGTCTTTTCATTGTTTAATAAGTTAATCAATTAATCTTGAAAGTCTCTTGAACTTGCCGTAATCCAAGTCAAGAGCACTCTCTATCGGAGAGCATTCCCACTGCATATCCTTGCATCAAGCATATAGTTTAGCGAAGTCTCTTGAACCTTCGTCATAAGACAAGGTCAAGAGTGCTCTCTGTCGGAGAGTCTAATTAATCAATTTAATAAAATCTTCAACACACACACCCCTTTAATTAATTAACTCCCTTCCCTCCTTGCCGAAGTATGCTCTGACCGATCTTAGATCGGAATACCCAGAAACGGCATTGGATCTCTAAAACCCACAAGAGGAACTTAACTAAAACTTTTCCCCATAACTAACGCACCGGCGTTGTTCGATAAATACCAAGGCATGTGGGCAAATTCCAAGTGTGGGCGCCAGGATACCCAATCTGGGCACTGGTAGTTAAGTTATTGAACACTTACCTTTGACCCCAGACAGGTCCGTCATGTCTTCGAACGGAGCCACTGAAGGTATTACCGGTTAGGACATCCAGCTATCATAAGCGAAGATCACAAGTAAAAACTCTTAAAACTTACCAAGAGCACTTGCAAAACCTAACATTCACTGGCATCTTTTGGGATTTACATCATATTTACACTCTAAGCATCTCTGATAAGTTGACTCCATAGGCACTGGTCCTATCTTTTACGCACTGCTGATAATCTGAGTCATTTGTCCATCAAATGTTTGATTATAAATCATATTTGTGAATGCTTTATCTATTTCATGAAGCTCTCAAATATTTGTCTATCTTTCAATTCCGGTGATAGCAACGTGGATTGCTTTGTCTTGTGTTGAATTCATCACATTAATCATCTTAAATCACAATAACTCCTAAACAACACCCATCCGCATTCGAAACATCTAAAAATTAACTTAAACATTGATCCATAGAAAACTCTTTGTTAGGGACTACCCCCCTTGGCTTCGTTAGGAGTTAGCCTAAACTGAGGAGCTAGGAGTAGGTGACAGTACCTAGCTCTGTGCTTGCCCCCAAGGTCACACCTCTTCCACTTTCTCAAGTGAGGAGACAGCTTTCAGAAGATTTCTGCTGCTGGTGTGCAATCGGCAGACAACACAACTGATACCTTAGAATTTGATAATGTGGTTGGAGAATTATTGTCTGAGGAATTAATGATGAAATCTAGTCTTGAAACCTCTTCGCCAGAAGCTTTGGTTGTTAGAGGTAGATCCAAAGAGAAAGGAGAAAAGTCAAGAGGTACTTCCAGGTCTAAATCGAAGGACAGAAAGGGAAAATTAAAATGTTGGTACTGTAACAAGACCGGTCATCTCAAGAAAGACTATTGTAACAGACAAGAATCCAAGAAAGATGATTCTAAATCAGAGGCAAATTCAATTAAGTCTTCTGATTAAGGTATGATCGATGAGGTTTTGTCCGTTTGTAATATTTCTGAATATAATGAAGAATGGCTATTAGATTCTGGTGCTTCGCACAATATCTGGCCTCATAAAGATTGGTTTGCTTCTTATCAAACAATTAATGATGGAATAGTTCTATTAGGAGACAATCATTCATGTAAGACTGTTGGGGTTGGAAGTGTTAAAATTAAAATGTTTGATGGAGTTATAAGAACACTAACAGATATTAGACATGTACCTGAGTTAAAGAAAAAAATAATTTCTTTAGGAGTGTTGGATTCTTGTGGTCATAAGTTTACAGGTTTAAGTGGACTCTAAAAGTTTCTAAGGGTGCTTTAGTGGTCATGAAGGCACAGAAAATATGAAACCTTTACAAATTGGTTGGAATAACTCAAGTTAATGGTACTGCATTAGTATATGAAGAAGAGTCAAGATCCACTCAGCTATGGCATCAACGTCTTGGTCATATGAGTGAAAAAGGACTTGATTAATGAATCGTAAATTGCTTCCAAATTTGAAAACTCGGAATTTGATGTTTTGTAAACATTGTATATTTGGAAAGCAGTGTAAACAAAAATTCGAAGCAGGTAGTCATGTTAGTAAAGGTGTTCTCGACTACATTCTTTCTGTGTAATGTTCCCTAAAAATGACATGCATGCAAACCCTAAAAATGAGATGCATGCAAACCCTAAAAAGTGAGATGCATGCAAACCCTAAAAGTGATATGCATGCAAACCCTAAAAGTGACATACATGACATCTAAGCATTATTTAATGATGCATGCACCCAATTAAGTCTCCATGCGCATGCATACAAGTCAACTACAAATTAGAAGTTAAAGTGACCTAATTAGGTCAAAGATTAGGTTTTGCGCAGTTGAACTTTATAAATAGAGGATAAAGCGAGAGGAGACTTCACTTATGATTATGATTATTTTGGGAAGCTCTTGGATAGCAGCACAACGTGCAGCACAGCAGTTGGGGTTGGAGACGGAGTCTTCAGCTAACAGGATTTCGGCAGTGAAACATTTGTCCTAGTCTTAGTTCGGGTAAGCCATACTGGTTCACCACTTGTTCTTCATTCATTCATTAGTTATATAGCACAGGGTATAGATTGTTGCAGGGGCACGGTGCAGCCGTAAGGGGGGGTTTTCAGCCAGAAAGCCCTAATCAGCTGTGGGGCCTCCAGATCTCAGTTTCCTTCTGAAACTCAGGCACCAGTCTTATCATCAGCTACATACTCCGGTACTCCGTGATTATCAGCTCCATCTGAGCTCATCCGAAGAATTTTCGGACTCCCAGGGGCATGAGCAGCTGCCTCACTGAACCTAGACGCTATCCTGCTTAGAGGTATTAGAACTTCAGCATACTCCAGCCAATCTCTCCAGCATGGCAAGGCTATCAGCCCTGCAAAACGGCAGATCCATCTGACACCTCCTTCCTTGAGGGCGTCACCTTTTTCTCTGATTGGGCGTCTTGCTGCTGGGGCATTCACCGGAGGCAGGAGAGATCAGTTCCTCTCCGATCCAGTTCTCAGTACTTGCAGACTTTATCTGAAGCAGTCCAGCCAGTTATCAGTGGTAAGTGTGCATTCTATCTCACAAACCCTAACCCTAATTTTTCCTATAAAATAGGGATTTTTGCATGGCAGTTTGCATGCCCAGTTGTATCAGCATAATTGTTTAGAAATAGAAAATATCGGGATTTGGGATATTACAGTGGTATCAGAGCATAATCTTGGCCAATTGTGGGCACATAGCAATTGAATAAAAGTGCATGTTGATACATGCATGTACATGCAAATGCATGTCAGTGATGTTGGTGAAGTACATGTCAGAACAAAGGTTTTTCTCTGCTAGCTTGTGAGAACATGAAGACGATCAAAAGGGTCTTGACTGAAAATTGGCAGAGGTTAGCAGTACTTCAATACTTGCCTCGATATCAAGAGTATCTAGCCTTGGGTGATGAGGTATGTGCGGCATTGTCCTTTCAAGATTATTACACCATTTAGTTCGGGAGCCAGCCCAAAGATTTGGATGAGGATCTCCTTAAAGGCATAGTTGGGGAAGAGAAGAAAGATGATCATGAAGTACAGGTTGTTGGTGAGCTTCATTTGGAGTTAACAGTACATGATGAGGATTTTGCAAGGAGTAGAGAAAGTGACTATTCACTTGAAGCTCTTACGAAGGATCCAAGGGTCATGGATGGAGCTGTTGTAGAAAGTGAAGTTGAGTTGATTACAGCCAAGGAGTCAATGAAAGCAATTTTTGGGAAAAAGAAGATAAAGAAGGATGGCATAGAGGGGAAAGTTATCACTCTTGCTCCTGTTAAAGAGCTCCAAAGAACAGAATGCATGTCATGGATATGTTATTCTGCCCAAGACTCTATAAGTACATGGAGTCTCGGGAAAATCCTCAGAACAAAACTGGTTGAGAGGGTTTGGTTATTTCCAAGGGTTGAAAACAGAAGCATGTATGACTTTTATGAAGAGTATTGGCATACTTTTGGTGATTTACTGGTACGAATGGAGTCTGAGGGGTTTCTGGTTGACCGTAAGTATTTATCAGTGATGGAAAAAATTGAGTCAGCTGAGGAACATCTAAGGCAGATCATGGAGAATGCAAGTGAGAAAGCGTTTGCTGAGCTGGAAGGAAATCCTCAACAGCTTGAAGTTGTTCAGAAAATTGTAGAGTCAGAGTCATTGTCATCATGGCTTCAGGTCTACAACAAAGAATTTATTCATACACTATCTTTCTCAGAGCATGAAGCATTTGACCACCCTATTGCATGTCTTCTAGTTGTTTCTTCCAAAGATGAAAATCCTGTCAATAAATTTGTGGATCTCTTCAACACAGATCAACTCCCCTCTCTTTTAAATGAAGGTGCAAGGGATCCAAAGATATTG
>LPNX010612829.1:72405-96237 GCA_001517045.1 Pseudotsuga menziesii
TGATATAGATTGTGGGATCCTACTTCCCACAAGATCGTCATTACCGGAGATGTAATTTTTGATGAACCTTCTCTAATTAAATCCAAAAATGTAAGAGTTTATGTGGAACAGGAACATGTAATATTAAAACAACTAGTTTAGTTGGAAAACCAATCTTCTCATGACTCAAAGAAACAAGAAGAAGTTTCTGGTGAGAGAGAAGTCATAGAAGATGAAAAAATTCAAGAAAATGTGGAAACCCCACAGCCTACACCAAGAAGATCATTAAGAGAGATAAATCCTCCTAAGAGGTATATTGATTTTGTTTCGTCTGTTTTATTTACTGATGATGGAGGACCTTCTTGTTTTCAGGAAGCCATTGGTTGTGTTGATAATGCTAAGTGGAAGATGGCAATGAAAGAAGAAATGGATTCTCTGGAGAAAAACAAGACATGGGAATTGGTTGAACTCCCCAAAGATAGGAAAAATGTTGGATGTAAGTGGGTCTTCAAATTGAAGAAAGGAGTTAAGGGTACTCTCAGATGGAAGGTATTGACTATCATGATATTTTTTCACTAGTTGTCAAGCTTCTATCTATTCGTATTGTGTTAGCACTAGTTGCATTGCTTGATTTGGAGTTAGAACAACTAGATGTTAAAACAGTTTTCTTACATGGAGATTTAGAAGATGAGATTTATATGGAACAACCAAAAGGTTTTGTGTGCAGCATCATAAAGGTAGATTAGTTTGCAAGCTCAAGAAATCATTGTATGGCCTGAAACAGTCATCCAGGCAATGGTACAAGAAGTTGGATTCTTTCATGGTGAGCCAAGGTTATACTAGAAGTGAATATGATCATTGTTTATACTTCAAAAGGTTGAATGACATATTCATTATCTTAGTGTTGTATGTTGATAATATGCTTATTGTGAGCAAAAGCATGGACAAGATTAACAGGTTGAAAGCTCAGATGGCTAGGACTTTTGATATGAAGGATCTTGGAGCTGCAAAACAAATATTGGGTGTTGAAATATACAGAGAGACAGTAGAAATGGTAAGCTTAGTTTTTCACGGGAGAAGTATGTTGAGAAAATACTTGTAAGATTCAAAACGAATAAGGAAAAGCCTGAGAATGTTCATTTGGCTTCCCATTTTAAGCTTTCTTCAGGTTTATGTTCTAGTAGTGTTGAAGATAAGGATTATATGTCTCGTGTACCATATGCCAATACAGTAGGATGTTTAATGTATGCAATGGTGTGTACTAGGCCTGATATTTCACATGCAGTAGGTGTTGTTAGAAAGTACATGGAAAATCCGGGAAAAGAACATTGGAATGTAGTGAAATGGGTGCTTTGGTACCTAACAGGCACAAGTGACTATTGTATCACCTTTAATAATGACAGTGATTCGGTATGCGGTTTTGTTGATTCAGATTTTGCAGGTGATTTGGACAAGAGAAGGTCTACTTCAGGTTATGTCTTTACTCTTGTAGGTGGAGCTAAAAGTTGGATGTCAAAGCTTCAGGAAACAGTGGCTTTATCCACTATAGAGGCTGAAAACATTGCTGCCTCACATGCTTGCAAAGAGGCAATTTGGCTAAGAGGTCTGCTTAGAGAAATTGGAAGGCTGCAAAACAGTGTGCATGTCTTCTGTGATAGTCAAAGTGCTCTACATTTGGCTACAAATCCTGTTTATCATAGTAAGACTATACATATTGATGTAAAACATCATTTTCTAAAACAAGCCATTAGTGAAGGTGGAATAGATCTGAAAATGATTCATACTCGAGAAAATTGTGCAGATATGTTCACAAAACCAGTATTGTTAGAGAAGTTACGATGGTGTGTAGCTTCTCTTGGTTTGAAAAAAAGGTGATAAATAGTCTTGGAAAAAATTAGAAAATTTTGTTGTCAAGGTGGAGATTGTTAATAATGTCAACTAAACTAATGTATTTTGGGGAAGTTTCTCATAACCAGGCATAACCGGCAACGGTTTTACTCATGTAACTTCTTTCATGAAGTATATAGTGCATGGTTGGGATACGTAATGTAATGAGTGGTTTAAGAGGCTGAGGCCCGTCATGTAATCTTTCATTCTTCATTAATGAGCTTCAATACTTTGCTTGCATGAATGTTTCCCCTTCTGGGGTTTTACCACATTAATTGCTGGTGTGTAATGGTGTTTCTTCGTGTAATTTGTCTCTGAGAGTTTAACAATATGTATATAATTTGAAATAGCAAAACGCTGATGGCATCAGCATGTTATTCATTATTTTATTAACTATAAAAGTAAACTTTAGAAGTAGGGCTTATATAGGAGAATCAAGAAACCCCAAAGCTCGGGAAAATATAAGAGAGAGCTACAACAGTTTATAAGTTGCAGCTGAAATTAGTATGCGTATTTTCAATCTTGACACTGGATATCTGTCAATCAGATCTGGTGCTACAACAAAGTCAATCTTTAAAGCCTTAAGTTTCCTCTTTCTCTGGGTGATTGAAGCCTGGTTCTAACTGAAATGAAATCTTCCATTTTTTCCTTTCTTGATAAAAAAATCTCTAGGAAACAGAATCCACAAATTTATCAACATCTTAACCAAATAAACTTTGTAGCCCAGATAAGATAGCTCTGAAAAAGTTTGTTATGACTACTAGATCTTAGGATTGATAGATCATTTCAGAGTCCTTCAAAAACATTTACTCCTAAGGGAATTCAGAGTCAAAGGGAACCAAAAAATAACACAAATTTATTACAAAATAAAAAACTCTCATTGCTTGTGCCTGGGTATACCAGGTAAAAATGTCTAATCAAACCGTTTCCCTGCAGGTCAGTTTAATGAGTACAACTGATATTCTGGCAACTGTTCACGGAGCTCAGCTAGCAAACATGATCTTTATGGAAAAGGGGAGTAGTGTGATGGAAATGTTCCCAAAAGGCTGGTTAGAATTGGCAGGACCTGGACAATATGTATTTCATTGGCTTGCAGCTTGGTCAGGAATGAAGCATGAAGGCACGTGGCGGGACAATGAGGGACCTGAATGCCCAAACCCTGAGAAAGGAAAATCGCATTGTTTCCACTTTTATAAAGATCGTCAAGTTGGTCACAACGAGACTTATTTGGGAAGCTGGACAGCACATGTCATTTACAAGTTCCAAAACGAGACTACTTATTTGAAAGCAGATAGCTTGAACAGGGATTCTGTGCCTATTAAATGTCCTTGTGATCCTGTCATTTATGTTTGAATCTTACCATGCCATTTGCACTTACGAATTAGATGTTATAAATAAAAAAATCTTAGTAACATATAATAGATGGTAATGTATATGATATGATGGAAAAACAAGGATAATAGGCAGAGCAGCTAGTCCCTGTTTTAAACTTGTTATCACTCAAGAAGAAACACATGAATTACTTTTATTTTTCACTTCTCTTTTCAAAATAGATATAATTATACTACGTTTTAAATTTTTATTTGCTATTCAAATAAGGTGATGACGTGAATTGTATTCTATTTATGGATATAGACACATCTAATAAAGTTTTATGGATTTTTTTTATATATATGTTTAATAATAATAAATATTTTGATTTTTTTAAGTTATAAAATTATGAAAGAATGACCTATTTTAAAAATTGGACGATTTGAATAGGAAAAAGGCAGATTTTTTTACACTATTTTGAAAAATTCAGGTCAAAATGTTTCAAAATCCAGGTTACAACCGCTAAGTTGTGGAATTTTGAGTGCTTTAAGAGTTTTTGAGGGTGCTGATTCTATTTCTACTATCAAAATAGTGATTAAAACACAATTAAATTTTCATTTTGTAAAATAAAAAAACCTCAATTTCCAACTAAGAATAACTATTTAATTAAATCTTTGAAAAAATTTAGACCACTCTTAATAATATTTTTCATTCATCTAAACAAATCTAAAACCCATTATAACCCTATAAACTTCTTAGCTTCTAAACTGAAATGGATTGAGTATATTAGTAAGGGAATTTAATAAAGTATCATAAAATCTTTTCACTTTCTTAAAAAAAATTATTTAAAGAATGAATTTAGTAGGAAAAAATATTCAATATAATAATAGAAATAAATTTATATAGTTTATAAAAGAAACTTAATATAATAATAAAAGTAGACGTTGATGATCATTGTTTTACTGCAATATTTTAGTAGTAGCATGATCTACTTATAAAAACATAGTAGCAAGAAATGAATTTGTTTTCTTTTTATATTGTAAGTTGATAAAACTAAAATTCTTTACATGTTATTTTTGGATTATGATTTTTGTAATGAACTTAATTTTAGGTTATATTATATATTTATAATTTTTTTTATCAAATTTTGAAATGATTTGTATTGATAATTTTTAATAAGATAAATATTTTTATTTTGTAAAATTATATTTTTTCACTTCAATAATTATATACTTTTATACATTTAATTATTTTTAATTTAGTTTTATATTAAAATTCATTACTGTATTTAAATATTACTATTTTATTAATAAACATATTTGAAATATATAATAAAATCACTTATTTGAGGTGCTCTTTGTCACAACCACAATTAACTGCGCTTTGCTTCTGCGTTTTAACTACGGTGTATAGCACTACACAAGAGGCTTCTCGATGACTTGGTCCCTCAAGAGCATCTTGGCAGACTACGCCTAACTCTACAGAAGTTTCCTTATCGTTTGTTGTTTTACTTGAACGTTTTTACACTTAGCCAATCGTATTCATCAAGTAAACATACACAAGAGACAAGTATAATGGTGGGGTTTCCAAACCGGCTAACCCCATTAACTTTTGTATTAAGAAACAACTTTGGTAAAGATGGAGTTGCCACAAATCAACAGAGCTTCGGGTGTGTGCCTAATCAGCTAACACACATTCGTTTACAAAATATAACAAGTTGAGTTGACCCTTCTGCAGGTGTCCAACTCTCTAAGCTGCCAACCTCACTAACCCTTGTAGTTGTCCTTAACTGTCACGGACTGAACTCGTCTAGAGCGTCGACTTTCCAGAACAACCCTTCTTCCACAACCCTTTCATGTTTTCTGAGTTAGCATGTTTTAGTGATTGTGCCTTCGACTCAACTCGGATGCCTCCCTAGCTCACATGTCTTCAGCGACTATTCACTTCTATGATCTTCACTAAAGCTTGATAATGTCTTCCTTCCATCTTAGCGTCGTGCTTTTATATGGTGTGTCGCTTGAGTGAGCGCTTCTCCTAAGTGGGCACGTGCCTTTTCTTTGTGTGCACGCCAATGCTGGCCGATGCGCTAACTCCATCGATGGTCCATTTTTTTTATTAAGTTGTCATTGATGCCAACAAGTGTGTCTTGGTGCCCCTTGAGGAGCCCTTGAGGGTTAAGTAGTTGTCAATGTCAAATTATATCTTTTGACCTTGTCCAAGCCCAAGTTGAAGCCCTTGGAGACTTTGGGACAATGCTAAAATCTCTGTACACCCTTTAGAGTGTTTAAGTACCCCTAAGATGTTTCTATGGTTCCCCAATTGTTTCTTTGGTTTCCCAATACCACAACCTATGCCTTAGTACCCTAGAAAGTGTCCTTGATTGGTTGAAGAAGACTAGAGTCCAAATGACCCATTATGTGGTCATTTGTGTTTGTAATGAGGTCATGGTACCCTAGGAGAAGTCTAGGCATCCCCACACTTGATAATTTAATGGTTTGGTGAAGTGTTGAGAGTCATCTAAGTGTTGTAAGATAAGTAAGGTGGTCTTAGTGCTCAAGGGAGTCCTTGGACCCACACACTTGTTTTCTTGATGGTCACGAGGATGGAGCTCTTGACACCATGGTGCGCCCTTGATAAGGACACTCTTACATTTGGTGATGCCCTAACATATAAAACCCTAAACTTACAACAAGTAATAAGACCACTAACAAAATAAAATATAAAGATGAAGTGTCAAAACAAATGAATAAAATAATAAACTTAATAATTGACCCCCCTTTTGGAAGCATGCAACCACACTAGCATCCCTTGTTTAGGTCAGCCCTATTAAAAGTTTAAGTGTTAAAACAATTTTAAAAATTTAATAAATTGATGTTTGACCTTTATGAATTCCACTCCATTAAGTGACATTTGTTAAACTAATAAAATTAATAAAATAAGTTTAAAACCCTCCCTTTAAGTGGGCCCTATATTGATTAAAACACTTTAGTTTTTGATAAAAGAAGTCAGGCCCATATTATTAGAAGCATTTTTTAATTAACCCTCTCTCTCAACGTATATTAATAAACAAAAGTGTCACATTTCAAACACATAATGAATACACCTTTTGTGGATTGAGATTTGCTCGTTGGTCTAAGGAAGATTTTTTACCTGACAGTAGCAGAGGAAGAATTTTCAAACTTCCATAGTGAGCATGTATTCTGGGAAGTCTGATCTCTTGGTCTGAATTCGGGATAAGAACTGAAGCAGTCTAGTAACACATATGATCTAGGGTAGTGCTATTGCAAGGAGTCTAAGTTTTTTATTTTGGGCATCTGAAGGCAGCTCCTTCAAGCTACTCCAACATAACACATATGATCTAGGGTAGTGCTATTGCAAGGATTCTAAGTTTTTTATTTTGGGCATCTGAAGGCAACTCCTTCATGCTACTCCAACATTTTTCAAGAGATGTGTGAACCCTATGTGTAAATTGTAAAACCCTTGACCTCTAACTTTGTTGATTTGTTTCCCTCTTTTCTTGGAATGTTAATTAATCAAAGTCTAATTGTCCCTTATTGTGCAACTTGGTTTCTTAAGTTGCTAAACTATTTCAGCTTAGCAGATATTTGGAAGTTTTGTTTTGCATATTTAATTGAGTTTGACTTCAATTGAATTTGTCATGAAGTTAGATAATTGTGTTCTCCTTTTGACAGTGATAACATTGTTTTGGTGATTGTGGAAGTGTTGTACATCTTGATAAGACCAAGGTGTTTAAGTTTGATTGATAGTCCTCATTCCTCACTCTCTTGAGTTGGACTGGAAGTTATCAACAAGTTAGTAATTGATTTGACAAGTGTGTAACGTTGACTGAGAATAATTGATGTCATAAGTTGCCAAAGTTGACGTGTAAAGTGATTACCTTGTAGACATGCACGACTTAATGAGAGCATTTGGTTTGTAAGCATTGTTTTGATCCTGCATTTGTTTCTTGATTAAAATTGAGTGTAAGTATGATTTGAAAACGATACCAAGTATTCTTTGTTAGTATCATTTGATAATGATTTGACAAGTTGACTGTACTTACTGAGAGATTGATATATTGACTAAGTATTGACAATGTTGTAAGAGTAATTGAGTTAAAAATCTTTATGACTACGAGCTATGACTGTTGACTCTGTCTATAAGTCTAAGCCTCGGGTTAGTCGATGTTACTTAGTTGAGGTCTGATTTAGTTGTTTGACTCTCAAGTATAGCCAAGATTTGATTGTGGTAGAATCTTGTATACGAGTCATGAGGTTGACTTAGAGAAGTCAAGTTATTGAGACTTGCTGTTTTGGTTGATTGAGATCGTCCATCTTCTTGGTTAATGTAGAGTTTGATTTGTGAGCTGATTGATTAAGTCTGTCTTAGGTTGACCATCTTCTTATTTGAAGTTGGTTGGTTGATGTTATCTGTCAAGATTTGCTTGACTGAGGTGTATGTTGAGTCTTGAGGATTGGTTATGGTGATTAAAGTCATGGTCATGTTGTAATTGTACTATCCTAACCCTATCTTGACCAAGTAAGAAAGTAGGTTTCCCATAGAGCAGTTGTGGTAAGATATTTGAGTAGTTACATATTTGATTTGGCATAGGTTCAGTTGAGCAAGATTGACACAGGTTCTCATATGTGCAGTTGGTATGACTCAGACTGGTTGAGTTGTATGAGCAGTTGGTTTGACTCAGGTGGACTGAGTTTGGTGTGTGGTTGGTTAGAATCATATTGACTGAGTCGGGTGATGTGAGCAATAAATTGATTGGTACAACTTGATTGGCTAGGTTGATTGTACAAGTTGATGAGTAGTGTGATATAGTGGACAGTGATCAGTTGATGAGTAGTGATCAGATGATGAGCAATGGTTAGTATTGGTAGTGGTTGTGTAGTGTGGTACAGATTGTACAGTATAGTACATGTATTTATTAGCAGCTCTTCAGGATCAATACAGTCGTGGTTCAACAATTTCTATCTTCATATTAGGGTGGCAGGATGGGGCAAGGAAAGGGGGTTGTAGCCTCCTTCCGTTGTAGCTGAAGAACTAGGGAGTTGGAGATTCCTTCAGGTTGTATCCTGTAAATCAGGGGGTTGTAACCTCCTTCCAATTGAAGCTGGAGAATTGAATTCATTGTAATAAGGGGGTTGTTTCCTCCTTGCAATTGTTGCTGGAAAACTATTATTATAAAAGGGTTCAGTGGTTTTTCACCCAGGACTTGGGTTTCCATGTAAAATCTGGTGTACTGTGTATCATGCTATGCTTCTTATGTGATGATGATACGATGATGATAATAATGATGATGATGATATCATGTGATAATGCATAATATTGAATAAGTTGTTGATTGTTAAAATTGAAAAAGTAATAAAAGTTGTGCACACTGATTCACCCTCGCCCTCTTAATGTACCTGGTGTGTCCAACACATTTCTCATCCAAGCGTGTGTGCTCCGTTCCGTTCGTTGATCCAACGCGCTAAGTGTTGGGCGGGCGTCAGGGCATCGTCATGTGCACTCATCTCCTTGTCAAACCCCCATAAGGTGCGCTAAGTGTGTTGATGTCCATCGCGTCGTCGAGCTGTTGAGCGCACTTCTCCTAGGTGCTTGGTCCAACCACCATGCTACTGACTAGGCGCTCCCACCAAGCATGCGTTCCTAGCGATTGGTGTGGTGCACCAAGTGCGCCTCAAGTGGGGTGTTTGGGTTGCTTGATTCATGTTCATTCTGGCGTATTCCCAAGGTGCATACAACATTCCTCATGAGCGCTCGGGCTTCATCACACATCCTTCGTCGCTTTCCAACGTCTCGTCGAGGTGGGACACTTGTGGGCTTGCCAAGCGCCACCTTCTTGAGTGTGGGATTTGTTTGTGGGAGCGCGCCCATGCTTGGTCCACGCACCCCACCATCATTTAGTCGCTTGGCCAAGGTGTCTCCTTTCCAAGTCTAGCCAACCGAACGCTTTCCTTTCCCATATAGGAGACCAAGCCAGCTCTTGGGCGGGGATGAGGAACATGGTTGTAACAGCCTTCCCACTTAAGCTCATTGTCGTCTCGACAACATCTCCAAGTTTGTACTTAGAAACTGTGTCGCAACAGCTGTATATGACCATCGTTTCCCCCATGTGTTTGGACATTCCATTGTTGTCGTCGCAACAACATGAGCTTCCTAAGAAACTCTCCCGCAGCTAAGGCTTCCAACCACTTACTTTGCAACCAACACTCCTTGTATTTCATCATCCCTCCGTTTGATGCGCTCCCATGAGTGGAACGATTGGGTAGCTACTCCAACTATGATGTCTCCTCATGAGAAAAACTTCGTCATTCTAAAACCATCTTTCCTGAGCTATTTTCAGCGTCCTCAATCCAACTGCTTTTTTATGCAATACTTCCAGCCTTGTCTTTCCTTTGGAAATTTTCTTTCTTTAAGGTTGTCTTTCCAAGGCGCCTAGGGCCTCACTGTCGTCTCCACTGGTAGCGAGCCCCTGTGTTACTTCCTCAAGATATGCAAATTGGCGAGTGGTGCCATGGACCACCGCCATCAAAACCTCCTTCGCATAGATACCTTAGTGTGACTTATATTTCTGTGTTGTTGCACCAAGTTAGTTTGAATTCTGCGATATCGAACACAAGAGTGCTCACATATATTGTTCCTATGTCGTTGTCGTGTGCCTCTTTCGGCGACGCTTCTTTCTTTTCCTGCAATATTTTCCTATCTCTCTTCTTAGCACATGTTTATCTTGAAGTTTGATAACTAGACTGCAGAGTAGTAGTGTTTAGGTACCTCAGAAATCAAAGACTGTTTTTGTGGTTTTATGAATAACAATATAAAAGTCAAGAATGTGAAGACAAAGTACAGCGATACAAAGATCTGAAAACTTCAAATAATACATACATAAGGACAAGATTTTGTAAAAGGAATGACAATACAACTTTTCAGTCCAGGAGATAGGTTTCAAAGCATATATACACAAGGAATAAACAAACAGTTCATCATTGCATCATATGTAAAATTACAAGTGCTCAAAATAACATTTCAAACATCATGCAAGCATAAATATCCACTTGCCAACACAAGCATTTATATAGAAAACATCTATATAAACAAAATGCATTCAAGGGTTCTAACAGAACCACATAATATCAACACAATATAAAGTTTTAAAACCTAGATCCAAATAAATAATAAGTCATTCATAAAGCAAAGAAGTTCTTACACAGATAAAAAAGTTCTGGCTTTCATGTGTCTCCCCTTTTCAAAACAAAAACTTACAATATATAGGAAAAGTAGCCTTTAGCTGAGTTGTTCATAGATCCACTTTCTTTGGATCTATGTCTACTAAAAACAGAAAGAGTATCAACTAACTATGACATGTGTATTATTCATTTAGAGTTGAATATCAAATTCAAATATCTCGGCAACTTCTACCAATGCAACAAGGCCATCTAATCCAAACTAGAGTTCTTGTGTTGACTTCTACTGTTTAACTGAAGGGGACTTCCTTCTAAGAATAAGCCAGTCAATTTCCAACCAAAAACTAAGCACCTTGCTTTTGTAACAAACTTATTGACCAATTCTCTAATTGTCTGTGTTCTTTACTTTTCTAATATGTCACACCCCTTTCTGTAGCTGAGTTAACCCCTTTTTGAGCTGCTCTTTATCTTTAACAAGCTAAACATTATGTTCTTATTTTATCAAGTGCAACTATGTCAACTTGAGCCAAGTGTTCGAGTACATCCCCTTCCTCTTTCTTCGGGGATTCTTTGATTTCGTCTCCTCCACTCTCCTTCTTTCTGGCCAACTGCAAAGGATGTCCTTGTGAATTCATTTTCCAGGAGACCTTCGATAGCATAGGTGTGGAAAGCAAGATAAGATACACGATACTTCCAATCTGGCTTAGGTAGTTCATCTCTAAGCCTAAAATAACCTGTGCAAGCATCATAATTCCCTGTAGAAACACCATGGTGAGATTTCCTTCAAATACTTCTGGCAAGATGGATGCAATGACCATCAACAGGCCTTCATTTATTAAAAGGCACATAAAGAAGTTTAACATGAAGTACATAAACAAGTTGAAAGTTGATCGCATCCCAAGAATGAAGTAGATCACGAGGGAGCAAGAAAGGGAGATTAGGAACAAGAAAAGAATATTGGCAAACAAGTTTCCTAAAGAAAACACAAATGATCCACTATGCCTGTTTGATTTCTCATGGATGTAGACCTTAATTTCTTTGATATGAGCAGGAAAGCCACTAATACTCACTAAAGATGTAAAAGTGATGAAGAAGAAAATCGTTGCAACTCTTATCCTTACATAATACAAGGAATGGCCAAGATTTGAAAAAATGGTTCCCATGCAGATCATAAGAAGCATATATAGCATTAAACGAAGCCAATAATATCTGAAATCCCTGGACATAATCAAAGATGACCTCCAAGTTGGGACTGCAATACATGTCAAAGCCCTTGCCTTACCTCTGCCTTTGAGGACTGGACCTTCCTTTTCTATAATGTTTGTTACTATAGCTTGAACAACAACATCTTATGTTGATGCCTTATATGTGGTTTCAAAAGTCCGAATAGCAACGGTTGTATCCATATCAACAGAGGAAAAATCCCCCTGGTCATCCTGCCAATTTTTTGCACATGGAAATAACCCTATCAAAATATGTAATTTATTGCACGAAGAAAGTGATCATAGGACATTGCATGACAGGACAGGGAAAACCTGCATTTGCAAAATGTTTCAAGCATGCTAATGTTTCCCCAAAGAACAGATCTTTTCCATTTGAAAGTAAGCAGATTCTGTCAAAAAGGTCAAATACTTCAATGTTGCTCTGATACATGGTAAAGGAAATAGTGCATCCCGTGTTTGCAAGTTTCTTTAACATCACCATCATCAAAAGTGCAGATTCACTGTCAAGATGATAAAGGGATTCACCTATAAACATCAAATGTGGTCTTGTTAGGAGCTCCCTTGCTATACTGATACGCCTTCTTTCACCTCTTGCTAAGCCTCTGCTATAGCAATAACCACCTATACACATATCTGCATACTCCTCCAAGGACATTGCTAAAATGGTTTCCTGTACTATATCATCCTTTTTGCGAGAGGTGATCTCAGGAAGTTGTAAAAGAGCTTAATAGTACATCATTTCACGTACTTTCAGTATTTCAATCAGTTCATCTATTTTTTTGACATATCCATAAGTCCCGTACTCCAACTTAGACAACTTCCCATTCACAAGCACCTCTCCATAAATTTTGCAGACTTGGGTAATAATCAGCTCCTTGAGTTTCCCAATGTGACCGTTTTCCTTCTTCAAAATCTTTGGAGAAAGTGAGGAATAATGATTTACAGGCTACGATCCTTTGACATCCTCTTTCCCACTTCCAAGGTTAGCGTTTTCTCCAAGTGTAACTCAGAGCCAACTGTCGGCTCATTAATAGGAACAAACCCCAAAAACTGATCAATTGCACGATTATTTAATAACCCTGCACATAACCCTAATATTGGCAAGCTGACCGTACGCATGCATATGAATGATAAGATGTGCTACTAGCTTGTGTTAAAACATAGGAAATACAATATTAAACCCTAACATTGTATTTTGTGACATGAAAAAACATGTATTAATTTATAGAAGTTTAAGTCTTAAACTAAAATATTTGTAAATGCAAAAAGATATTCTTAAAACGAAATCAAAGCATTCCAAACATAGGAAAATAAGAAGACCAAAAAGGGATAAAATTGTCTAAAATAGAATGGTAGGCCTAGGGATAATAGCTAACAGACCTAGGACAAACACTAGCTCCATCTAGGGGATGGCATTTTCCTGTGATTTGCCAAGAACTGTAGACCAAGTGCCTTTATTTATGTCAACTACTATTAATCATGTTGGGCTATGGAGTCATTTACCAAATCTATGCAACATTTTCAAACTCTGAACACACACCTTTGAAATGACAAAATATTGTTGCAAGCCAACACACTGAAAAGAATCTACATACTCGTATGGCGACCTTATTCTTCGGCTTATTCCTACTTCTAATTGATAGAAACAAACTAATCATGTATAATCATACTTCCATTGAAGCCATGATAACATCCAACCAATTGTAACAACTTCTTGCATGTAGATAGAAATCAAAGAAGAATTTAACATCTGAAGCAGAAATTTAATTTGCAAAGCATATTCTACTTTGATTCCAAATTCTAAAAAGATGAAATTTTTTTATAACCATGACTCCATGTAAATGGCCACTGGGTCCCGCCAATTGTGCGGTTGATGTAAAAGAGAAGGTGCCTCCATATATTTTCTACTCCATGGAGGATATCAGAATTCTTTTCTTGAAATGTTGCAAATGAAGAATCATAAAACAAAACATGGCGCCCTTATCTTCATCTATAATAACCTCATTTTGTTTAGTGTCTCCTTCAAAAACAATAGATACAAGTTTTCTTATTTTTGGAGACTGTTGTTCAACAAATGGTAAGGAAGAAAGATGTCTAAGCTTCTCTTCTAACTCCTTTACATTTCCTTTATTGCTTTTCAAAACATCTGAATCATATTTTCCATACACTACTTTGCTACTGAAAAATTCCATAGGTGTTGATTCAGAAAATTGTTGCTCTAAATTATCCAAACACTCATCATAAATGGACTGACCTGCATAACTGTCAAAATGATCTTCAACATAGTTAACTTGAAAAACATCCCCAATAGTTTTATGATTAAAAATATGTTGAAAATTTTCTTGAACAATGGGATTATCATTAAATAGATTGGGAAGGACAATTTCATCCTTTGAAATAGAATCAAGGGCATCTTTAATTCAACTGTCACCAACACCAAATTTAACATTGCCCTGCAAATCTTCATTAACATTGCGATTTTCAATGTTTTCTTCAATAGAGGGTTGAGCTTCACAAGGTCTTTCAACAATAAACTCTTCATGATAATGATGTCTTGAATCCTAAAATTTGTCAAATGTCTCCTGGACTTCTTTTTCTTGAAATATTTCTTCATAAATTTCATCAGTAAGGCTATATTGATCATTATTACTAAGATATTTCTTGAACTTAAATTGCTCACAACAATCCTCTAAAAGGACACCAATAGAATAAATTCTCTTGCAATAGACATAAAAGACAACGTGGAAATCTTTTATTGACGAAATGTTAGAGATAGGAAGAGATCAGTACCATTGTCTGAAATTTCCTTCCAAAGAATACATAAACATTTTCAACAATACATCCTCATGATGAATATCGAGTTGGTCCATGTATTGATGAAACTCAATCAAGTGTTGTGTCGAATGATCATGATCATATCCTCTAAATCGTGGAAGAAAGTCTCCCCATTCATCCATAGTAAGTACATTATTTGGAAAATCTGGAACAGCTGGAAAATTGAAAGGTGCAAACCTTGCAACCACAAGGATTCTGTGGTTTTTGACATTTTGAACCGATGGAATTTCCAACAAATCCCTCCTCTGTGAAGTCGCCGGTGAAAAAATTGTAGTCTAAAGCGTGTAACTAGCCCTTGTTCACCATCAAAGACTGGATCTAAACGTTGTCAAAACTGAACCAAGGAAGAACTTGTATGCTTCCTCCCTAGTATGGTCGCCAAAAGATGTTTATCCTAAAGTCTGATAAGTAGACTACAGGGTAGCAGTGTTTAGGCACCTCAGAAATCAAAGACTGTTTTTTGTGGTTTTATGGATAACAATATAAAAGTCAAGAATGTAAAGACAAAGTACAGAGATACAAAGATCTGAAAACTTCAGATAATACATGCATAAGGACAAGATTTTGCAAAAGGAATGGCAGTACAACTTTTCATTTTAGGAGATAGGTTTCAAAGCATATATACACAAGGAATAAACAAACAGTTCATCATTGCATCATGTGTAAAAGTACAGGTGCTCAAAATAGCATTTCAAACATCATGTAAGCATAAATATCCACTTGCCAACACAAAAATTTATAAAGAAAACATCTATATAAACAAATTGCAGTCAAGGGTTCTAACGGAACCACAGAACAATATCGACACAATATAAAGTTTTAAAACCTAGATCCAAATAGATAACAAGTCATTCATAAAGCAAAGAAGTTCTTACACAGATAAAGCATTGCAGAATTGTACAAGCTCCAAGCATATCCAACCCTCGTGTGTCTCCCCTTTTCAAAACAAAAACTTACAATATATAGGAAAAATAGTCTTTAGTTGAGTTGTTCCTAGATCCACTTTCTTTGGATTTAACTCTGCTAAAAATAGAAAGAGTATTAATTAACTATGACATGTGTATTATTCATTTAGAGTTGAATATCAAATTCAAATATCCTAGCAGCTTCTGCCAGCGCAGCAAGGCCATCTAATCTAGACTAGAGTTCTTGTGCTGACTGCTACTATTTAATTGAAGGGGACTTCCTTCTAAGAATAAGTCAGTCAATTTTCGACCAAAAACTAAGCACCTTGCTTTTGTAACAAACTTACTAACCAATTCTTTGGTTTCCTGTGTTCTTTACTTTTATAATCTATCGCACCCCTTTCTGTAGCTAAGTTAACCCCTTTTCGAGTTGTTCTTTATCTTTAACAAGCTGAACATCATGTTCCTATTTTATCAAGTGCAACTATGTCAACTTAAGCCAAGCGTTCAAGTACATCCCCTTCCTCTTTCTTCAGGGCTTCTTTGATTTCGTCTCCTCCAGTCTCCTCCTATCCAGCCAACTGCAAAGGATGTCCCTGTGTATTCATTTTCTAGGAGACCTTCGATAGCATAGGTGTGGAAAGAAAGATAAGATACAGGATTCTTCCAAATTGGCTTAGGTAGTTCATCTTTAAGCCTAAAATAACCTGCAACACGCATCATAATTCCCTGTAGAAACACCATGGTGAGAATGCCTTCAAATACCTTCTGGCAAGATGGATGCAATGACCATCAACATGCCTTCATTTATTAAAAGGAACATAAAGAATTTTAACATGAAGTACACAAACAAGTTGAAAGCTGATCGCATTCCAAGAATGAAGTAGATCACGAGGGAGCAAGAAAGGGAGATTAGGAACAAGAAATGAATACTAGGAAACAAGTTTCCTATAGAAAACACAAATGCTCCACTATGCATGTTTGATTTTTCGTGGGTGTAGACCTTAATTTCTTTTATATGAGTAGGAAAGCCACTAATACTCATTAATGATGTAAAAGTGATGAAGAAGAAAATCGTTGCAACTCTTATCCTTATAGAATACAACGAATGGCCTAGATTTGAAAAAACGGTTCCCATGCAGATCATAAGAAGCATATATAGCATTAGGCGAAGCCAATAATATCTGAAATCCCTGGACATAATAGGAGATGACCTTCAAGTTGGGACTGCAATATGTGTCAAATCCCTTGCCTTGCCTCTATCTTTGAGGATTGGACCTTCCTTTTCTGTAATATTTGTTACCATAGCTTGAACAACAACAGCTTTTGTTGATGCCTTATATGTGGTTTCAAGAGTCCGAATAGAAACGGTTGTATCCATATTAACAGAGGAAAAATCCCCCTAGTCATCCTGCCAATTATTTGCACATGGCAATAACCCTATCAAAATCTATATTTATTGCACGAAGAAAGTGATCAGAGGGACTTTGCATGACAGGACAAGGTAAACCTGCATTTGCGAAAGGTTGCAAGCATGCTAATGTTTCCCCAAAGAACAGTTCTTTTCCATTTGAAAGTAAGCATATTTTTTCAAAAAGGCCAAATACTTCAGGGCTACTCTGATACATGGTAAATACAATAGTGCATCCCGTGTTTGCAAGTTTCTTCAACGTCACCATCATCAAAAGTGCAAATACACTGTTAAGATGATAAAGGGGTTTATCTATAAACATCAAATGTGGGATTGTTAGGAGCTCCCTTGCTATACTGAAACGCCTTCATTCACCTCTTTCTAAGCCTCCGCTATAGCAATAACCACGTATACACATATCTGCATAATCCTCCAAGGACATTGCTAAACTGGTTTCTTGTGCTATATCATCGTTTATGCGAGAGGTGATCTCAGGAAGTTGTAAAAGAGATGAATAGTACAACATTTCACGTACTGTCATTATTTCAATCAGTTCATTTGTTTTTTTACATATCCATGTCCCGTAATCCAACTTAGACAACTTCCCATTCACAAGCACCTCTCCATAAACTTTTGCATACTTGGATAATAATCAGCTCCTTGAGTTTCCCAATGTGACCCTTTGCCTTCTTCAAAATCTCTGGAGAAAGTGAGGAATAATGATTTACAGGCTACAATCCTTTGACATCCTCTTTCTCGCTGCCAAGGTTATCATTTTCTCCAAGTGTAACTCAGAGCCAACTGTTGGCTCATTAACAAGAACAAACCCCAAAAATTGTTCAATTGCATGATTGTTTAATAACCCTGCACATAACCCTAATCTTGGAAAGTTGGCAGCACGCATGCATATGAATGATAAGATGTGCTACCAACTTGTGTTAAAACATAGGAAATACAATATTAAACCCTAACATTGCATTTTGTGACATGAAAAGACATTTATTAATCTATAGGAGCTTAAGTCTTAAACTAAAATATTTGTAAATGCAAAAATATATTTTTAAAACGAGATCAAAACAGCCCAAACATAGGAAAATAAGAATACCAAGAAGGGATAAATTTGTTTAAAATAGAAAGATAGGCCTAGGGAAAATAACTAACAAGCCTAGGACAAACAACACCTTGTCTCTTTGAATGTAACACTTGCCTTTCCTCTGCAAGCATCTTGAAGTTGCAAGCCTTCTAAGACCGCCAACATTTTCTTTCTTTCCTGCGTTTGAAGAGTCCCCAAGGCTGCGCTATCTTCCTTGTATTTTTCTTCATCCTCTACCTTAGACTTCTGCTCACTTTCCAAGTGTGCTATGAATACCTCCACTTCGTTTGGAGTGCAACCAACTTGCTTCAACCTTTCTCGTGACAACTATGATTCTGGTATGCCTATATAATGCACACAAAATGCTAAGATATTCGCTGCATCATGTGATGAGTTATCGTCATAGGTGTTCCCTTCTGAAATATGTTATTCATCCACCTCGTTAAGACTCATCTTGACCGAAACACCATTCTCTTGGTCACCTGATGACGTTTCCAACATGCTTCTCTCGGTGGCTTCTGCAGTTGTCGTTGGTGCTAGAACCAACCTTTCTCCATACTGCCATGAAGCATCCCTTGGACTACACAATGACTCAACCTCTTTCCATATTGAGTCCACTCGTTCTTCCAACGAGGTTAGCCTCCTCGCCAAAGGATGAATAACGTCCTTAGTTGCACTTGGATTCTCCTTAACTGAAATATGGTTCTTCCCCATGCTGCGTTGAAGTGAGTCTTTAGATGTGCTTGGTTCTTCAATCATCTGAATCGAAGACACATGTCAAGCTCCATATCCTAACTTCCCTCATTGCTTCATGGAAATGCTCCATGCTCCAGTATCTTTCAAGAATACCAACTGAATTACATGTGGAATTGGCACGACCTTATCCAACTGAAGAAAGTCATGTCCAAGGATCAACGGATGATCCTCCAATGGAACAAATTTCAACTCAAAGTTTCCATGCCACCTTCCAACTCGAATGGGTGTTGCGCTTATCCTTTCAGTCACCGACTTCACTTCTGAGTTCACTGGATTGAACTTCGCTTAACTAATTCTAGTGCACTATGTAAGGATGTCGCAGTTCGGACACTCACTAAGCTATGAGTAGCACCCGTGTCGACCAACACGAAAATCATTCAAGCCACTCACCGTCGCTTCCACGAATTCAAGTCCTTGTTACTTCTCTTCCATATCAGCGTCTCAACTTCCTGTCATTTCGCTAAGGTAGGCTTCCCCTGCCTTCAATGCTTCAAAAATATCATCTGAACATTGAGGTGCTTCCAGCACCCTCATAGTTTCTAATTGTGTTATTGGACCCCTTATGACTGCCCTCACCGAACAATTTTTTGCATAGTGGTCTCCATCACAAATAGAGCAGGCCACCGTCTTCTTTTATGCCACCTTTGGCTGCTTTGGTTTGCTTTCTTCCGAGCGTTTCTCTTTTCCCTTCCTCCAACCTATGCTTGGTTTGAATTCACGTGTAACTGATGAACTCTTGTTTTCCTTGGGAGAGCCAAGTCTTGAAATGCCCTATCCATCCCATCCTTGATTTTGCTCCAACACTCCTTCGTTGCGTTTCACATGCTTTTCGACAGCGCTAGCTCCTCTAGAGAAGTCCCTTCCATGTTTGTCATGGATATCCATCTCGTTTTCCCAACAAAGTTTTAGCTTCTCTGGGTGCCCTTCAACCGTGTCCCACCCTGAGTTAGCCATAGAACCAAACATTCGGTCACGGAGCGCTTTCTGATTGAGCATACCTTCGTTCATTATTTCTAAGTTCTCATGTCCCAGATGCACCTCTATGGAGCGCTTCCTCCCAAGCGCACCCCTTGGGCACCCTTTTGTTGTTTCTACAGGCGCAACCTACTAAGCGTGTTTCTATTGCGGACGTTACCTGTGGCGCACTTCACACAAGCTCCCCCTGGGTGCACCTTACTGGGCACTTTGTGTACTGCCTAAGTGCACTTTTTGTTTCTTGAGTGCACCCGAATGCTCCTCCTCGGTCGCTCCTCTGCGGACTCTATTTTCATGAGCCCATTGTCTAAGTATCCGCTAGAGCACGTTCTGCTGGCACGTTGTGATGGAGCACTCTCTGTGAGCGTACCCTGGGTGCACTTATGGGCACTACCTGTAGGTCGCTCTGCCTGAGCGTACGCTGGACATGTCGTCCTATGTATTCTTCCAGGGAACATTTGTGTCGGACACGTTCCGATGGAGCGCTCTGTGCGAGCATCTCCTGAGCGCTTTGCTTGGGCACTCTACGAAGTGATTCTCCAACGAAGGAAACCTCTTATGTCGAAACACTTCAATTTCTTCTGTGGTGGAGGTGTCCTATCCAAACAAGATTCTGAGAGCTTGCATCTAGCTCTCTGCTCACTTCATCATCAAAGTTCCAAGCGACCAGTTGTTCGGTGCTTCGTCTATCGATTGCCCAAATAGTTAGGTTTGTTGCGACTTTGATAGCACCCCGTCTACTACTCCTGCGACTCGGCACTTTTCCTGCGAGTGCTTGACAACTTCAGTAACCACGGAACTGAACCTTAGCGCACCTCACCAAGTTCATTAAGTCCAACTATTTTCCAAGTGAAGTTCACTAAGTCCAACTGTTTTCCAACTATTTTCCAAGCAGTGGTGAAGATCCAACTCCTCAAATGTCGTAGCTCTGATACTACCTACCACAATCAAATGCGCTTCGCTTTTGCGTTTTAACTACGGTGTGCAACCCTTCCTAAGAGGCTTCTCGATGACTTGGTCGCTCAAGAGCGTCTTGGCAGACTACGCCTAACCTTGCAAAAGCTTACTTCTCGTTTTTTATTTACTTAACCATTTTTCAACTTAGCCAATTGTATTCATCAAGTAAACATACACAAGAGACAAGTATAATGGTGGGATTTCCAAATTGACTAACCCCATTAACTTTTGTATTAAGAAACAACTTAGATAAAGATGGAGTTGCCACAAACCGGAAGAGCTCTGGGTGTTCTCCCAACCATCTAACACACCTCCATTTACAAAATACAACAAGTCAAGTTGACCCTTCTACATGCGTCCAACTCTCTAGGATTCCAACCTCGCTGGCCTCTGTAGTTGTCGTCAATCATCACGAACTGAACTCGACTAGAGCATCGACATGCCAAACCGGAACTTCTTCCACAACCCTATTTTATTTTTTGAGTTAGCCTATTTTAGATATTATGCCTGCGACTGAGCTTGGATGCCTCCCTAGGTCGCATGTCTTCGGCGATTGTTCACTTCTCTGGTCTTCACTAAAGCTTGATGATGCCTTCCTTCCATCTTAGCATCGTGATTTTATATGGTGCATCGCTTGAGTCAGCGCTTCTCCTAAGTGGGTGTGTGCCTTTCCTTAGCGCGCATGCTAGCCCTGACTGATGCACTAACTCCACCGATGATCCACTTCTTGTCCAAGCGCGCACACTCCCTTTCGTCCATTGATCTGACGCGCTAAGTGTTGGGCAGGCGTCAAGGCATCGTCGCGGGCGTTTGTCTCCTTGTCGAACCCCCGCAAGGTGTGCTAAGTGCATTGATGTTCATCGCGTCGTCAAGGTGTTGGGCGTGCTTCTCCTGGGTGCTCTGTCCAACTACCATGCTACCAACTAGGCGCTCCCACCAAG
This sequence comes from Pseudotsuga menziesii, assembly GCA_001517045.1. NCBI lineage: Eukaryota > Viridiplantae > Streptophyta > Pinopsida > Pinales > Pinaceae > Pseudotsuga > Pseudotsuga menziesii. Next base: position 93,875 of record LPNX010612829.1, read on the forward strand.
CATGCGTTCCTAAAGACTGATGTGGCGCACCAAGTGTGCCTCAAGTGGGGCGTTTGGGTTGCTTGGCCCATGTTCATTTGGGCGTCTTCCTAAGGTGCATCGAACATTCCTCATGAGCACCCAGGCTCCATCACACATCCTTCGCCACTTCCCAATGTCTCGTCAAGGTCCCACACTCATGGTCTTGCTAAGCGCCACCTGCTTGAGTGTGACCTTCATTTGTGGGAGCGCTCCCATGCTTGGTCTACGCGCCCCACCATCGTTTCGTCGCTTGGCTAAGGTGTCTCCTTGTCAATTCTAGCCAACCGAATGCTTTCCTTGCCCATCTGGGCACCCAAAATAGCTCTTGGATAGGGTGAGGAACATGGTTGTAACACTCTTTTCTTAAAAATATGTAACTATGAGTGGTATTTTATTCACCTTGATCCCACGATACACAATGTTAACCTCAACGTCGAAAGCTGAGTAATATTTTTTGTTAAAAATTCCACACTTTAGCGATAATTGTAATAACTATTCATTTGTCACAATGATCTAGGAACTGAAAACACGGTCTCACAAATAATACTGACAGATAATCATAAAATTGGCAAAATGGTGTTGCAATGGAAGTAGCAGCTCTATATAATCAAATGAAAGAATGATGATACAATACAATGTTTATGCTGCAAGCATGAATGACAAAGCAATTCAAATTCCCAAGGAGATCATTCAAATTGATTGAGTGAGTCTAGCTTAACTGAATGTAAGCCACAGTCAACACTCAAGTTAACCACTGATCAAAACCCTAATTGACTCAACTGAGCCCTAACTGAAGTCGGAGTGCAATAAATGACCGAGTCTAACTGAAAGTAGATCAGACACATGTCACTGCAAGCCAACCAACAAGTGGTAGCACATCAATGACTCCAAGGAACCCCGATGAGGTTAATTGAAGTGTAACTGACCATCAGAAGTTGTTGGAGGAACCTCTGTTGAATCTAGTTCATTAAATAATCAATTTAATGAAGGAAGACACCTTCACTGCTCTGTTTAACTGATTGTAACCATCAGTTAGCAATATGGGGCATTAATGACACTCATATCACCCCCGGAGTGCTCCAGTTAGCCTCCCCGAATGTAGGAGAAGGCTAAGTTAGCCTCCTTGACTGAAGGTAGGCGTGGGTGTGATCTAGATGATGTCAACTAGTTCTCCTCTGATGTCAATTAAGTCAATAAAACTTAGGATAGTGGTTTAACTAGGCCAAATTGACCAAAATGAGTGTGTATGGTGGTAAATGTCTCCAACACCCCCCCTTAAGCTATACTCAGGAGGAGTAGAAAACATAAAGTGCATAAGAATGCTAGGGCCCTGGCAACAAAGGCCATAGGTCACCCTGTACAATAAAGTAACTGCTTAATATAACCAAGGAAATAGGGAAAACCTCATGGGAAAAATACCCCCCCTCAAACTAAGCAGTAAATCAAGAATTGGTTCTTCTATGCAGCAGCATCCTGAGACTATGCATTTGAACCTCTGAATCCAAACTAAATGAATATGTCTGGAGGAATCTTCCACTTTGGAAGAAGAACAATGCACTCAACTGAATCAAAAATATAAACAGCTGCACGGTGAAAACTGGACCCATGTAGAGTAGCTGAAATCATCTGAAGAGAGAGAAAAGGTTCTTGAGGATTCGAACCATGTGTGGAACACTCAAGAAACTGATGTGTTTCAGCCTTGAACAGCAAACCATGAGTGGTAAAATCAGCCCCAAATCTTAGGAGCAAGTGTCCAAGCGGATGCAGAATGTCTTCCTCTTTACTAGTTCTGTGAGGAGATGAGCATGTGACCAAAGGTAGAGAAGCCCTGGGACTATGGAGAGAGAATGCTTGAGCTCCATAATCTGATATAGCTTCTTAAATAGCTGATGAATCACATAATAAAATATCAGCAACCTCATATGAGGAAACTAACACCAAATCCCCATCAACGGTTTTGAAGAGAAAGTGCGATACTTGATTTTTCACACCGGAATTGGTGAGAGCAGCTACAAGCATGACTGAAAACTTTTGGAATTTAAAATATGAACCAAATAATATCATATTAGAAATTAAATCAGATCTAAATAAGTTCACAACAGATCCAAAACTGTGAAATGAAATCAAATCCCCAGCAGCAGTTTTGTAGGAGACTTGCGGGTACTTGTTTCTTCACACCGTTGATGGGAACAGCTACAAGTAGTACTGAAAGATTATGAATTTGATATATTAAACCAAGCAATATCAGATCAGATCTAAATAATATCATATCAGATCCAATAAGTTTAATATCAGATTCAAATAAATGGTTAACCGAGACGGTGGATGCACAGCTTTCTTCT
>LPNX010612829.1:96266-146738 GCA_001517045.1 Pseudotsuga menziesii
CCTTTAAGAATTTACTGGAATATCTAGATCATGGGGAGCGAATGGATCACTCTGGTAATTTGATATTTCTTCCAAAATATCCAAGGTATCACATATTTGCACAGCAGCAGCAACATTAGAGGGAGAAAAATCAAATTTCTCTTCACTTTGGGAAGCAATAACTGGCAAATTTTGCACAGAATTCAAAGGAAAATCACTAGAGAGTGTTTGCATGGAAGTGCAGCAGTGTTTTTCTTCAATATCAAAGATTTGAATGTCTTCTTATGTTTCATCCATATGAGGAGATGAGATATCAGAGATCTCACAAACTTCTGGAGCATCAGGAGAAGGAGTTACTACAAGGAGACTTTCTTCAATTCGAATTGACTATGTAGAAGATTCTGCTTCTTCTTCATCTTGAACAACTTCATCAGAGAGAGTAGAGGCTGAGACTTTTGAGTAAAGAACTCTTGTGGTGTTGGATGTGATCTCCAAAGTGCTATTATGATCCTCATTATGCTTGCCAAAGGTTCCGTCCAATTTTGTCCAGAGATCCTTTGGGTATTCAACAAAACTAATGAGGTAGCGCAAGATAGGAGAAAGGGCCAAACATATTGCTCCAAAAGCTCTATCACCGTCATTTAGCCAGTCATTCTCATTCTCATAAGACTCTTTTCCAAGTCCGATAGACACCTCATAGAGACCTCGTCTCTTCATAGATGCAATCATCTTCAACTTCCATTCTAAATAGCTTGTGAATGGGGTGAGAAGAGGGACTGATGAGTCCATTCGAATTTGTACCTGTTAAAACCTGCAAATCACAATAAAAGGGGCACCATAAGGTCGGACAGCCTGCACATTTTAGGCTTTCATCACACCCAGCATAGTTAATCAAACAAGCTTGACCAACAATTTCCTTGCTTGGGGTATTAAGTGGTAATCCTTGGCTTCTGGTGCAGTGCTAGAATTTTTTAGCTTTGCTCAATTTTTCATGCAAGATCTGTCAAAAACCTTGTTTTTGAGAGATCTGAGCTTCGTCCCACTGTGAGATCTGATACCATATTAATTTGTCACAGTGGTCTAGGAACTGAAAACACGGTCTCACAAAAATACAGACAGATAATCATAAAATTGGCAAAATGGCTACAATGGAAGTAGCAGCTCTATATAATCAAATGAAAGAATGATGATACAATACAATGATCATGCTGCAAGCATGAATGACAAAGCAATTCGAATTCCCAAGGAGATCATTCGAATTGAATGAGTGAGTCTAGCTTAATTGAATGTAAGCCACAGTCAACACTCAAGTTAACCACTGATCAAAACCCTAATTGACTCAACTGAGCCCTAACTGAAGTCGGAGTGCAATAAATGACTGAGTCTAACTAAAAGTAAATCAGACACATGTCACTGCAAGCCAACCAACAAGTGGTAGCACATCAATGACTCCAATGAACCCCGATGAGGTTAACTGAAGTGTAACTGACCATCAGAAGTGGTTGGAGGCACCCCTGTTGACTCCAGTTCATTAAATAATCAATTTAATGAAGGAAGGCGCCTTCAGTGCTCTGTTTAACTGATTGTAACCATCAGTTAGAAATATGGGGCATTAATGACACTCAGATCACCCCCGGAGTGCTCCAGTTAGCCTCCCTGAATGTAGGAGAAGGCTAAGTTAGCCTCCTTGACTAAAGGTAGGTGTGGGTGTGATCTAGCTGATGTCATCTAGTGCTCTTCTGATGTCAGTTAAGTCAATAAAACTTAGGATACTGGTTGAACTAGGCCAAATTGACCAAAATGAGTGTGTATGGTGGTAAATGTCTCCAACAATAACATAATATGATGTCAATTTTCAAGAATACGTTGGAAATAAAAAAAAGTCGGCGATATTTCAAAATATGATAAATCCATTACCAATATAATTTAATTGGACCCAGATTGGAAGCATTGTGCTTTGAACCATGATTCACCAGATTGGAATTTAGGGCAACTTTATTTCAATTTATATGGAACTTTATATTAGAGACGGGGCTTTCACTATCTCAATCATAAACTCACAACCAGTGTCAACAACAAAGAAAAAGGGTTCTATTTGACCATAATCTCAGCTTTACAACTAACAGGTTCATCTTCATAATCGATAATCTTGGGTTCTCAAACCATAAGCTTGGTTTCTAAATATTGAAGCTTGGTTATATTATGATTAAAGTTTCTTTTAGTTCTTAACTATTTCCATAACTAACTGGATTTTAGCTTTCTCAATATATTTAATGAACATTTATATGTACTTTATTGGAGAGGAATCAATTCTCAACTAGGTGAGACCCCAACTTCCCTAAACTCCTAGTTGCATACCTACAACAAGAAGATATTGGAGCTACTCTCCTTTTCTACATTTACAAGTAGTATGCATTTCAAATAAGTTCTACATACTACACAACCAATTAATATAAGAGATACACCCTTTATAATAACGTGCAAGCCATCTAACCAACGCACAAGCCAACTAAAAGATAACTATTTAGTAATCTCGTGATAATCGGGTCTCTATCTTACAGAACAAAAACGAAGCAAGTTCCATGCTGAGAAAAAGTATCATATTAGAGTGACCGGAATCAATTCTCCATGGAGGGATATCTCTCTATTGTCACTAAAATGTATACAAGAAAAAATTAATTTAAAATGATTATTATAAAATACTCAACGTATATATGTGCAAAAATACTCAAGGCAAAAGAGCATTCAAAGTGCTCTTGTCTCTCGCAATTGAACTCCACATTAAAAGAGTATACAAAGAGCCCTTAGCTCTTACAAATAATTTCAACAACAAAAGAATATTTGAAAGAGCTCCACGGCTCTTGCAAATAATCTCAAATAGTAGAAATCAACACATTCGAATATATATATATATATATCTCGAAAACACTATTGTAGCCACAAGAGATTAAAGGTTAATAAAAGAAAATTAAATAAAGTGATTTCAATATGGAAAGTAAGCAATTATAATCCAAGGTTTGCACAATTTACAAGAAATGTTAATTTATAGTTTGTATAATTTGAAATGTACGTCTTGAACTTTTTAAACCATGACACATCAAGACAATTAGGTCAAGCAAGTCCAAAGATATATATATATATATACTAGCAATTGCTCCAAGGAGGCGCAATAATATGCTGATAAGGTGGTTGTTAGAGGGTAAAAGAAGACAAAAAAATGTAACATGAAAATGAGGTAGTGCAAGACTGCAATTAATACCACAACAAAATGGAACACTTCAATTTATGAAAAGATAGAGAATAGTCCAACTCAGAATAGATAACAAGTTTATTGAACTTAAGAATTTTACACAATAGCAAATAGGGCTTTCCAATTAACATCACATTATACAACGAACATGCGATGGCATGGGAGAAATTTATCTCATGAAGAAACAACTTCAATGTGTTGTTATAACTATAAATAAGGAAAAACATGTTTGATAAGAACACATGTATTCAAACATGTTGTTCCAAACAGATTGGGCCACTTGCAATCTTGGATGAATTGCATAAACTTCTAATCCATCAACCTTCCTTGAAGCAAAACAAACTTATCATTCAAATGGCCCTTTCCATCACAACCACTTTCCTCTCAACAAAGACACTTTCATTTCAGCATATTTCTGATGTGAAATGGGGGTTCCAGAAGTATTCTAATACCTCAAAGATCCTAGAAAATAATCAATAGAATTTACAACCTCTTAAATCGGTACCTGATTTCTTGAGATAAGTATAGACATGAATGATTAATTTATAATGAGATGAAAAACATTTCAAAATGGATGCAATAGAGCTAGGCATTCACCTAGGATGTAATAGCAACATGATTTGAAACATTTCGAGATTCCTTGGTATCCAATGTAGTGGGAAATGTCTTGATCAGTTCTTGACTTCTTGAAATGATTATAGACATCAATGATCAATTTATAATAAGAACAAAAGCATTTCAAGATGTTGGCTCTTGATATATATCCCCCATGTATTGGTTCATTCTATATTAGGATATATATCATATTCATCAATGCAGTTTCATTATTTAATATATATCAATGTAGTGAACAGTCCCTCCAACCTTGAACGACATCTAACTTCAAAACCAAGCCAAATATCTTACTTGGCCAAGGGTATCAATAACAACAAATTTTCTTAAAAACTAATGTTGGAATACAATAGAATTCAAATTGTTTAGGCTTAAAATAGCCTTCTTAACTTGATTTCATATTTCAAAAACACAAGTCAAAGGATTCATGCACATCCACTTCTAGTATAGAAGTAGCAATTTGAGAAAACAATAGACAATGAAGACATAACAGACATAATACATGTATTTCTACAGATTTCCCAATTGTTTAGAATCTTTAGATCTAATATTTTTCCATGTAGAATCTTTAGTACAATATTTTTCCAATATTGTAATTAATTTACGTTAATGCGGAATTTTAAAATGGATACTTAAGCACAAAATTTAATGAAAAATATATATAAAAAACTTAACTACTTTAATTCAACTGTTTTTCAAATGTACAATTAAATGTTAACATGTAATTACATTTGATTTAACAGTAAGTATTTCTTAAAGCACGATTAAAGTAAATGTTTAAGAGATATTCAAATGCCCCACTTCCAAGAAAACAAAGATATGTAAGGAAATTAATTTTATGTGTAAAAGCTGAAGAAAAAAAACAAAAAAGACTAAACCCAACCTTTATCAATTCGAGATAAGGACATGGCTCAACAAGAGGTAGAAAGCAACATAGTTACGGGTCAGAAAAGGAGTTTAATATTTTCTCTGTCATAAATGTAAAAATAATTTACGTGTCTTTCAACTTTAACACTCTGCTTGTCATTGCGTTAAAGTTGGTCCTTGAGATGGATTTTCATTTCCAATATACATAGCATAAAAATAGCAAAAGTATAGTGAAACTAATACACATTAATGTTTTTTAAATGCTAAATAGATCTTGTTTGAATCTGACTTATACTCAGACATGTTGAGTCAGCTATTGTCACTAATAGGACAAGTTGTCATAAGGGTTACTTTGAGGGAGAGAAGGTTAAAGTGGTATGGATTTAGGTTAGATACAGACAACAACAAAACGCAATGACCAAGTGGCAAGATCTCATAAGGGTAGCAACAAGGATAGTCAGCCCAAATCACAGGTAGGCACCTTAAAAGGCATAGCTCCCTCTAGTAGACAGAAAAGTACTATTGACCTACCATATAAGGTTTAACACAGACATAGCTAAGGTGGGATAGGGCATCACAATGCATGGACAAGATAGGAGAGATTATGTACAACCATGGACTAGTAAGCATATAGACAACCCAGTAGAAAAAGGATAGAAAAATTCATAGCTTGTTGGGAGAATATAAGCACATTAATCGGAAAGCCAAAAGGCATCCAAAAAAATAAGAGTCTAGTCCTGCACTATCCAAATAGGAAGAATCCACCAAACAAAATACATCCATCTTTTTACAACTCAAGGAAAGTTCAGGAAATGTTGAAGGGAATGGTGCTCAACACATGACTATTGTGACTTCCCTAGGCAAAGAACTGAATGTGTATGCCCTAAAGGGTTTGGTTGGAAGTGGCATGACCTAGCTCAACAAGGCTAGCCATAAATTCCAAACATGCGAACAAGCCCACATTTCAAAACTGAAAACCAACAAAATCGAAAGGCTATGTATGGGCAGCTAAAGGAGGTCACATTCTCAGCCCATGGCCACGAGAAGAAGACACAACACCAACGGCTCAGACCTTGGAGCGATAACAAAGGGCACAACCAAACCCTAAAGGCATACGCAGTCACTTCCAAGTCACTAAAAGGCCACAAACAAAGTTTAGCAACCGAATAGGAAGGCATGTATAAGCAGCCTACAAAGGGATGTATTTTTTGTGTTGGGAGAAGAAATACAACCCTTAGAGTTAGATGAACCTTTGAAGGATGATGATATCTTAGAGGTACATGGATAAGAAGGTCCCCAATGGTTTCTTAAAAATTCCAAACACAAGGACATAAATCATTTGAAAGTCTAGAAATGTTGTACAAGATAAGTATATTAATGGGCAAGCCAAAAGGCATCCAAAAAAATAAGAGTCTAGGATTGTACTATCCAAATAAGAAGAAGCCCCCAAATAGACTACATCCATCCTCTAACAATTCAAGAGAAGGGCAGGAAATGTTGAAGGGAGCGATGCGCAGCTTATGGCTGATGTGAAGTGAATATGTATGCCAGAAAGGGTTTGGCAGTGGCATGACCTAGTTCAACAAGGCCAAGCATCAATTTCAATCATGTGAACAAGGCCACGTTTCAAAACTGCCAACCAACAAAAGTGAAGCGGCTATGTATGGGCAGGTAAAGGATTTCACATTCTCAACCCATGGCTAGTAGGAAAAGGCACATCACCCACGACTCAGCCCTTGGAGGGCCAACACAGGAAACAACGCAACCCTAAAGGAATACACATTCACTTACCAATCACTAATAGGCCACAAACCAAGTTTAGCAGTTGCATAGAAACCAAAATAATGCAAACCCAATGCAAACCTTGCTATGTACAAACACCAAACCCTATTCCTACAAATCGATTGAATGCAATTTGTTTGTGCGAACCCAAGTACTGCAAAGCATGTGAAGTTGCTCTACCTACGAAATTGTTGGCAGTTTGAAATCACCAAAATGAATGTCAATGCAAAACATAATGAATGCACAAGGGAGGGGCGATGGAATGAAAAAATGTAAAGCGACCCCCATGAATGGGTTATGTGAAAAAAGACAATTACATCTTATATGTCTGTGGAGTCCGTTGTTGATCCTAGAATTGTTATCACTTTTGGCAATTAAATTACTCATTTAAACATATGTTTTATTATCTTTTTGTATATTTTATGTCATGCAGATCACTATTCATCTCAGGTATGTATGAATTTAAGGTTTATATGAAATCTATTTATTTTATCATTTTATGGTTTTATTAATCAAAATTGACATTATTAAAGCACATTTGATGTATTAATTAATTTATATATGTGTTTACAGATTATATAATCTTCTTGGGACAAAATAATAACAAGAACGTATTCAGCCTGCCTTGCCCACATCACGTCCATCTCGACGTCTAGCTTGTCATCCAGCTCGTTGCGTGAAACTCGTTAGTAGTTTGCCAGATGTTGAAACGTGTTGCTGTAGACTGTAGTCCTAAAGCGCGCCAGCAAACAGACACTTCACTCGCCCTAGATCTGTTCCCAGCGTATCTAGATCACGATCCACATCGCTAACCAGAATGCGCATCGTTGAGAATTGATTTCAAGCATTTAAAATGTGAAACATCCTGCAAACGACCTGTTGTCTACGCATCTGGGTAATGGAGCTCGTGTTCTAGATAATCCGCCATCTTGTAGACTCCTCTGTCGACACTTCATCAACAGACCATGTGTTGGGTTGCTGTGTTATCCCACGTTCTAGAAAACTCATCGTGTGTTCTCCTCTGTTCGCCACCAGTTCACGTTTGCGCTGAAGAAGGAGCCGTGCACCACATCTGAAGACCTGTTGCGCTGAAGAAGGATCCTATGCGTACCTTGTCCAATGAAGAAGACCAGACTCACACTGAAGAAGAGAAGATCTTGTGTGTTGGCCTACGATCTGTTATGCGCCTTTATAGTCGACTAAATTTAGAGAGCAGTCGACCACTAAAGGGTAGGCTTGCTCATCTATGTAAACAGTTATATATATCAGCCTCTCTGTGAGAGCTCGGTTAGATAGAGAGAGCTAGAGAATCAGAGAGTTAGGAGAATTCACAGTTTATCAGTTTTTTCTTGAGTACATTGTATTGTTGTTCCATCGTCTGAATAAAGAGTTGTATGCTTTGCTGTTGAAGATTGGATTTGAGTAGAAGTTAACCAGGCACCACCCCTGATTGCTGAGAGGGCCCCTCATCAACCAAAGGTTTCTTTCTTTTTTTGTTTATTTCTTTTTTCTGTTGTAGTTAGTTTTGTTTCCAGTTAGTTGTATTATTTTATTTGTTTTCTATAATGCAATTTATTTCCAGAATTAAGTAATTAGATTGTGTGCATAGTTTTCTTTTGAATCTATTTTCTGTCATTTCATTCCTAGTTTCTTGTTCAGTTTATTTGAAATTAAATAGATAGATTTCATTTAAATTCAGTTCTGTCTATTTTCTGTTATAAATTATTAGTTTATGCAATTTAAATTTCAATTTGATATTAACATGCAAATGGTTTCTTTATGTTTATGTTTATGAATTTGTTTAAGTTCATTTCACTGTTAAATTTGCTTAATAAGTAGGTTTACTTATTGTCTTTATGTATTAGATTTGCATCTGCACGAATTCAGCTGAAGATTAGATCATTTAGGTTAATTTTTATTATTTTAACTGTGTAGACTGACATTCGGATGGCCTGTTTAAACTATCATTCAACCACCCATTTCAGACCCACAGTTCAGTCTGTCATTCAGTCCTTAGTTTTGTTTTTAGTGTTTTTTATGTATTTTGAGATTGTTTTCAGTTCTGTTTTGTTAATGTTTGAATTATGTTTTGACAAAGATAGTTACATAACAGTTCTATTTAACATTGAAGTTAAAGTTAGAATGTTTTAGGTTATTTATTAAAGTTTTATCATTTTCCTTACTTCTTTTCACCTTGAATATGTGTTAAGTTGTTTATGTTTTTGTTTCTTGAATATTGTTTCTGATTTCTTTTTACTGATATATATTATTTTGTGTTTATGCCTTTGGATTGATTTATCCTTTGCATGTAAATTCAGTGTTATATGTGTTATCCTTAGTATATTTTTAGGTTGTTCCTTTTTCATTGTGTGATTACTGAAAGAGACTTGTAGGACGGAATTCAAAGACATTCCTATTAAGTTTTCTACTTGTTTCTTTCTATTTAATTTTCTTTATTAGGTTTTCTACTTGCTTGTTTTATTAAGTTTTCTAGTTGCTTATTAATTAGTTTTTCCTTGCATCTTAGTTTCCAGTTTAAATATTAGTTGTTAATAGTATCATTTTCAGTTTAATAAATTATTAATTATTTAGTTTAATATTTTGTCGTGGTCTAATTAACTTGATAGTTGAATTCTTAGGAGTTTGACTCGGTTTTTCATTTTGAAAGATCTTTCGATCTTTTGTTTGTTAAAATATTTCCATGACACCATAAGAACCCCTCTACCTTCGCATATAATTTGTGTCAACTCTAATCCTACCAACCCCAGTCGATAATTAAAGATTAGGTGAATTAATTTAGACATTATAACACCCAACACTTTTGGTGCCGTTGTCGGGGAGTTGTTCTGTAAGGTAGAGTAGAATTATTTATGAAGTTTAGTAATAGGTTGGTAGCGGGAGAGCGATAAGACGAGAGGTAAGAAACCGCGCATCTGTTATAACAGGCACCCCCAAATTCAGTAACAGTAGTAGCATAGGTTTTCTTTAGTTTAAATTTTTTCATGAGCAGAATTAGAGATCCTCAGGGTAGATTTATTAAGACCGAAAAACTTATTGAAGTCCCTACTAACTTTCGTAGGGGACGTAATTCCCCAACTACTAACTCACCAGAAAGGTATCGAACGACGCTTATAGGAAGTGGTGATACCCTGAATCCTAAGGAGTATTTCTTAGAATATCTTACTGGGGAATCCATAGAAGGAGAAGGAACCTTGGTAGAAGGTCCTAAAGACACCATTCCTGAGGAAGTTCAAGAGGATCATCCATTAGAAACCTCCAGACCTCCACTAGTTTTGAATCCAATTAACACAACTTTTTCACTAGTTGGAGATCCAAATTTAGTTGACTTTGTTGATCCTCCCCAAGTAAAATATCTTTTTGGAACCTCAATAGATCCAGTCATTTCTCAAATTGAAACTTCTATAGTAGAACCTACTATCTGTTTAGGATTCAATAAAAACACGGTTGATCAGAGGAAGATCTCTCCCGAAAAAGAACGTTGGGACGCCCCATTTTCACCTCGAAAGGAGCATCCTAAGTTTATTTACGTTAAGAATCCAGCTTATATGGAGAGACGAGGAGAAAACGAAGATCATGATGATGTTAGAAATGAAGAAGGAGAAGGGAAAAATCGAACTGAGGCTACCTTCGGGTTCCCTATTTTAGATACAATGCAGGATGTAACTATGAAAAACATCCCTCCTTCCTCCTTACCTACTTTCTATGGAAAAAGTAATGAGGACCTAGACACATTCCTGTTCGAGTTCGATATCCTTTGTAGAAGCTATAATTATCTACAAGATGCTCACAAACTAAAACTCTTTCCCGCTACACTAAAATATTCCGCCTTGAGATGGTTCATGGGATTAGGAGAATTCACTATCAGGACTTGGGACGATATGAAAACTTCATTCTTGCGAAAATATCAAGAGTATTGTAAACCCAAGGACTCTCGACATGATATATTCAAGATACAACAACTTGAAGATGAGAACCTAGAGGATTATCTCGAAAGGTTCATTTATACATTACATAAGTCTAAATATAATGACCTCTGAGAAGATGCAGTACGTACACTGGTCCAGATCTTATTATTTGACGATGCGTGCGAGAGGATGAAATGACAAACATCCTCCATGCATGCCATGATGGACCATGTGGAGGACATTTTTCTGATAAGAGGACAACACATAAAGTCTTACATTCTCGTTATTATTGGCCAAGCATTCTTAAAGATACTGCCAAATATGTCAAAGGATGCAATAGTTTCCAAAGAATGGGTAGACCTACGCCATCTGATCAAATGTCATTACAACCCCAAGTCATGATTGAACCCTTTGAGAAATGGGCTCTTGGTTTTGTAGAACCAATTTCTCCCATGTCTCGTAAAAAGAAATATATCCTAGTTTGCACGGACTATGTCACCAAATGGGTAGAAGTTAAAGCTTTATTTAGAGCTACAAATAAATCGGTGGTAGAATTCATATATGAAGAAATATTCACCCGATTTCGTGTACCTAGAGAAATTGTCACAGATCAAGGTACTCAATTTTACTTCTAAATTAATGAAAGAACTTACTACGAAATATAGCATCCGACACTGCAAATATTCACCTTATCACCCTCAAGCTAATGGTTAGGTAGAATCAACTAATAAAGTATTAGAAGCCATTTTAACTAAAACTATTCACTTACATCATACGGACTGAGCAGATAGACTCCTAGAGGATTTATGGGCTTATAGGATAACATGGAGAAACACTACCGGACATACCCCATATGAGTTAGTGTATGGCAAACAAGTCCTTTTACCTATTGAATTTCAAGTTAAAACCTTTCGTATGGCAGCACAATTAGGCATGAATTTGGATGAAGCATAGAAACAATGCATATTGCAGATTAATGAGTTAGATGAGATTAGACAAGATGCACTCCAAATAACCATGCTAATACAGAATCAATGAAAGACATGGCATGATAAATTTATTAAGAAAAAGCAGTTTAATACTGGAGATTGGGCACTACTATTCGACTCACTTTTTTAAAAATTTAAAGGAAAATTAACTACCCATTGGATGGGTCCATACAAAGTAGTTCTTCATGGTTTTGGAGGGCTTATCAAACAAAAAACCCTTCGGTCATTACTCCTGAATATCAATATGAACATGATCTTACTTCAAGAAACTATGTGTGATTATCAAGCTCTCCATTTTTTTGCAAAAATAAAATCTGGACGAGAATTCTGTGCCATTGATTCTTCGAGACTCTCAGGTGGTCTTTTAACAAGATGGAACCCTTTGGTTGCTCGTTGTAAATCCTTTTCCTCATGTGATTGTATTCTGTTCAAGGTCAGATTTGGGGGTATTCATTAGGAGCTCTTTATACTTAATTGCTATGGACCTTATTCAAACAAGGAGGTATTTTGGAACAATGTTGTTGTGGGGGGTATTTTTGAACTTGCTAATCTGATTATTGCAGGAGACCTAAATTTTGCCCTCCCCGACATAGAAATCTGGGGAGATAAAGCCTGCATTGACCATCTGGCCCCTTAGTTCTCTCAACTTTTAGCTAGAACCAAGATGGTGGATCTTTCCCCTACTTGCTCGGGTCCAACCTGGAGAAAAGGTCACGTTGGGAATGAGGGCATCAACAAAAGACTTGATAGATTTATAGCCTCAGATCTTCTTCTGCCCCTCTTTCATAGATATAGAGCATGGTCTCATCCCTCAGAAATCTCGGATCACTTTCTGGTTTGCCTAGAATGGGGTGATAGTTATTTTTTACGCAACTACCCCTTTAAATTCAATCGAGCATGGTTGATGGAGGACGATTTCTCACATATTGTTGGCACCTCTTGGTTATCCAAGTCTCTACATCCTGCTGTAGATGATATGTATCTTCTTGTCTTCAAAATAAAAATACATAAAGTGGTCGTGAAAAAATGGGAAAGGGAGCAAGTTCATAAGAAAGGAAAAGAATTCGTTGAATTAGAGAGGGATATTTATTCTCTCTTATTGTCATGCCCCTCGAGAATTCTATCTGAGGATGAAGCCATGCGTATAGCTATGTTGAAGAACCGTAAGGAGAAGTATTTGGCACATGAAGTCCCGACTTGGAAACTGAAGAGAAGAGCTAACTGGATTAAACAAGGGGACACCAACACAAAGAATTTCCACAGTTATGCGTCTGCGAGAAGGAATTTCAATGCTATTTGGGCCTTACAGAATGAGGATGGCATGTTGGTTGATGAGGAGGAACAACTCAAATCTTTGGGGGAAAAACATTTTTTGAGTTGTTTAAAGATGATGGAAGTGCAAGTATAGCAGATCAAATTAAGGTGATTAAACTTTTTCCATCCTATATTTCGAAGGAGGATGCTTATATATTTCTTTCAGAGGTGTCATTATCTAAAGTGGAAGGGGCATTAAAAAGTTTCAAAAGGGACAAAATCCCCAACCTTGACGGATGGCCCATGGAATTCTTGAGTTTCTTTGACTTGGTAGGTATGGATCTACTAAGGGCTGTGAAATAGTCATGAAAAGAGGGAAAGGTCATAAATTCTATAAATTGCATTTTCTTGACACTCATCCCGAAATGTGAAAAGCCTCAATATTTTGTGGACTATCGTCATATCTCTTTATGCAACTTCATCTATAAACTTATTTCAAAAATTGATGCTAATTGTCTCAAACCTGTTTTGGATAAGGTTATCTCGGCTGAACATTATGGATTCCTAAATAATAGGAAAATTCTTGAACATATGGGCATCACACAGGAAATATTGCACTCCATCAAAACTAAAAAGTTGAAGGCCTTGGTACTCAAACTGGATCTTGTCAAAGCTTTTGACAGAGTGAATTGGATTTTTCTGAGGCTTGTGCTTTTACAAATTGGTGTTCCTATGGATGGGGTAAATTAGATTATGGGCTGCATCATTTCCTCTAATTTTTTGGTACTAGTTAATGGCTCCCCGGCTGGTATCTTTATTGCTTATCGCAGAATTCGTCAAGGGTGCCCTTTATCACCCCTTCTCTTTCTCCTTGTAATAGAAGGGCTAAGTCTTCTTATTAATGATATGCAGAAGAAAGGAAGGATTAAAGGGGTCAAAATATCCTCTTATCTTCCTCTTACTCATTTTCTCTTCGTGGATGATGTGGTGTTGTTTGGTTTGGGAGCGATGGAAGAATGGTTTGTCTATAAGGAAAATATGGAGCTCTTTTTCTAAGCCTCTAGAATGAGCATAAGTCTGGACAAATCGTATTTTCTTTTTAATGATGTGGAGGAGGGGACAAGGAACGACATTACGACTATACTACCCTATAAAATGGAGCCTATTGATGAGGGATTCAAGTATCTGGGGTACCGACTAAAGCCATTCGGATATGGTATAAATGACTGGAGGTGGATCATAAAAAATTTCGAGAAACAAATTAGTCGTTGGTCCTACAAATTTATTTCATTGGGGGGCAGACTGATTCTTATCAGATCAGTACTGTCGGGTGTAACAATTTACTTGTTTAATTTGTCTATAATCCTTAGGTCTATTCTGGATATTCTTCGACAATGTATTTTCTCCTTTCTCTGGGGAAGCACTTACCACAAGTGAAGGATGCAGCTTGTTGATTGGCTTACTATCTCAAGTCCCTATGACTATGGGGACTGGAAAATAAAAAACCTAGAATGGTTTTGCACTTCTCTCAGACTAAAAAGTATATGGATGGTTATTAAAGGATTAGGTATGTGGAATAATATTATTTGTAACAAATATCTTAAAAACATGTCTATTGAAGATTGGCTACGCAGGCAACAATACACTATTCAGGGCATGGGTTCATCCGGTCTCTCTCTTGGATTAGCAGTAACAGTATACTTTTGGAATGGGTTCATCCGGTCTCTCTCTTGGATTAGCAGCAAGCTAGGATGGAAAGTTGGAAATGGTAAAAGGATAAGACTAGGGATTGATCCGATTTCTAGGCAGAACTCTTCCTATATACTTTTGGAAGAGATGAGGGATTATTTAAATGAGTATGGCATCTGCACACTCGACCAAGCTCAAAATTTTGGAGAAGGGACTAATGCTCAGTCCTATTGGTTAACTGTAGAAGATCTATATCTGGATGGTATATGGAAGGCTGAATGGACCCTATACATCAGTGGTTTGGCTCATGGGGTTATTTGTCTTAATGATGAACATGACTCCTTACTTTGGATGCATAATAAATTAAATGGAGAGGTCACGACCAGTATGGCATACGACCTTATTGTTTCATCTAACTTGCCAAAATTTTCAATTGGAACTCACTCCCATCTTTGGTCCTGTGATATCCCCATAAAACTTAAGTACTTTATTTGGCTTTGTTCGAAGAACCGTATAAATACTTAGGAAAAATGATCTAAGAAAGGTTGGTTTGGTCCTAACAGATGTTGCTTATGTAATGCAAATGAGGAATTTGTGAATCATATTTTTGTATGTTGTCCATTTGTTCGGGCTGTAATTGACTTACTTTGCGGGCACTATAATCTGTGTCTTCTATGGATATATCCTACTCCCTTGGAAAACTTAGAGAGTTGGTTTCAGTAGGACAAGGATTGCCTCGAGTCTACCCATGTTTTTTATTCGGAATATATGGTTATCTCGCAATAATTGTTTATTTGATGATAAACCACTAGATATTGTCTTTCTATGCAACAGGATCATGGATCAGGTTATATACTTTGTGTATACTTTCTGGTGGCTTGTATTGAAAAGGAGTCCCAGGGTTATTGGCTCAACTATGGATATAAAGTACCCTTTGAGTTTTTTCGATGGTGCAGCTACCATGAAGAATGGAGGTGCATGCATCACACTTGCGATAAGTTAGTCCCATACATTATCTATCAAAATGGGTTGTGGGCACAACACCAATACAAGGGAGGAACTGCTCACTCTTTGGGATTTGTTGAACTTTGCGGTTTCTATTGGCCTTCCTTCACTACATGTGTGTGGTGACTCTTCTATAATAATAAATTGGGCAAGTAATGAGGCAACTCTTTCTTCCCTTGATCTAGATTATTGATGTGACATAATCACATAATTGAAAGCCTCCTTTCTTTCTATTGACTTTTGGCATGTCTACATGGAATACAATTAGAATGCAGATTGTTTATCCAAGGAAGCACTCTCAATGGCTTCGGACCTCCTTACCTTCATAGAACTTTATGAAGGATTTATTATTGGGGGAGGTAAGATACAACTCTTTTAGAGCATTTCAGTTTGAGTAGCATACTCATAAACCTTATGGTTTTGTTTTTTAAGTATGGGCTTTTTCAAAGCCTCTTTTTGTTTCATGGATGTTTGAGGACTTATCGACCTCCTATGTTGATGAAATTTATTTTACTCCCCCATAGTGCTTCCTTGGATAAATTGGTTGGGTTCTTCATGTCTCCTCTTTGGACATGCTAGGTTAGTTTACCTGGAGAGAAGCTGGTAATTGATTCAGTGGATGGTAATGGTTGCTTACTTATAGAGCCCTCTTTTTGTACTGGCTATGAGTGATATTTTTATATCACCGGAATGTAACAGTTACCTTTGATTCTTGTGAATATCAAGGAACAACTATTTTTCTTTGGAAAAAAACCTATTGTGAGGTAGTTCTATTCCCTTATAACCGTCTTTTCACTTTTAAAAAATTATGATATATTTCTTTTTCCTCCCCAAAAAAGTAACATTCCCCAAATGATGGGGATTCGGTTCCTCCATAGTAGTGCAGGAATTTGATGGAAAAATTGTCCGTCATAAGCTGATTTTCCCGTCTTATACGGTAAAAAAAAATGTCATCATTTTGCTTCAAGTTGTCAAAACAAGTTACAAAGTGTCAAAACCGTCAAATTTGACAAGTTGTATCGATTTCAAGTTCCTACACTGCTCCATAATAAGAAACCCTAATCAATAACTATTCTTATCATTTCTTTTCAATTATATATAAAATGAGTTTTTTTTGGAATATATAAATATATATTGGTGCCCATATGACGTGATTCTCCTTCAAATTGCCCTCACTTTTATTGTTGGGATAATAATAAGTTCTGTTTAAGCTTATGATTATTAATGTTGTTATTATTATTATTCGTTATAATAATTATTTCATTAAATTGTAATTATTATTTTAATATTAAAATAGTAAGCATAAGTTTATAATATTAATTTTTTTTCTTTTTCCAAATATATCCATCGTTTTTTCCATTTAATAGATGTTTAACTTTAATTTTATTTTTCCAAACATTTTTCTTTTAGAAATGGTTTCCACACACAATCAAATGTTTCTCTCTCATTCAATACACACTCACACACAAGATAACTATATATATTTATATGGTTTATATATAATAACTAATCTCTCTATTTAAAGGAAGGAAATTGCACTTTAAATAAGAATAGTATCATGATGCTTGTACTAACAATTTACCTCCATTGTAGAGTATAAATTTACTACATTAAGAATTGGTCCCACATAATAATAACTAGCAATTGCCCCAAGGAGGTGCAATAATACGCCGATAAGGTGGTTGTTAGAGGGTAAAAGAAGACAGAACATGTAACATTAAAATGAGGTAGCG
This sequence comes from Pseudotsuga menziesii, assembly GCA_001517045.1. Taxonomy (NCBI): domain Eukaryota; kingdom Viridiplantae; phylum Streptophyta; class Pinopsida; order Pinales; family Pinaceae; genus Pseudotsuga; species Pseudotsuga menziesii. The sequence continues at coordinate 113,353 of LPNX010612829.1, forward strand.
CAAGAATGCAATTAATACCACAACAAAATGGAACACTTCAATTTATCAAAATATAGAGAATAATCCAACTCACAATACATAACAAGTTTATTGAACTTAACATTTTTACACAATAGAAAATAGGGATTTCTAATTAACATCACATTCTACAACGAACATGTGATGGCATGGGAGAAATTTATCTCATGAAGAAAAGACTCCAATGTGTTGTTATAACTATAAAGAAGGAAAAACATGTTTGATAAGAACACATGTATTCAAACGTGGTGTTCCAAACATATTGGGCCAACAACAATCTTGGATGAATTACAACAACTTCTAATCCATCAACCTGCCTTAAATCAAAACAAACTTATCATTCAAATGGTCCTCTCCATCACAACCACTTTCCTCTCAACAAAGACAATTTCCTCTCAGCAGATATCTAATGTGAAATGGGGATTCCAGAAGTATTCTAATACCTCAAAGATCTTGAAAAATAACTAATAGAATTTACAACCTCTTAAATCGGTACCTAACTTCTTGAGACAATTATAGACATAAATGATCAATTTATGATGAGATGAAAAGCATTTCAAAATGGATACAATAGAGCTAGACATTCACCTAGGATGTAATAGCAACATGATTTGCAACATTTAGACATTCTTTGGCAGCCAATAAAAACTTAACTACTTTAATTTGAATGTTTTTCAAATGTACAATTAAATGTTAACATGTAATTATATTTGATTTAACAGTAAGTCTTTCTTAGAGCATGATTAAACTAAATGTTTAAGAGACAGTCAAATGCCCCACTTCCAAGAAAACAAATATATGTAAGGAAATTAATTTTATGTGTAAAAGATGGGAAAAAAACCCCCAAAAAGATTAAAACCAACCTTTATAAGTTCAAGATAAGGCCATGGCTCTGCAAAAGGAATAAAGCAGCATAGTTACGGGTTAGACAAGGAGTTAAAAAATTTCTCTGTCATAAATGTAAAAATAATTTATATGTCTTTCAACTTTAACACGCTTCTTGTGACTGCGTTAAAGTTGGTCCTTGAGATGGATTTTCTTTTCCAATATACATAGCATAAAAATAGCAGTATAGTGAAACTAATACACAGTAATTTAAAAACAAATGCTAAATAGATCTTGTTTGGATTTGACTTATAATTAGCATGTTGAGTCAACTATTGTCACTAAAAGGACAAGTTGTCATAAGGGTTACTTTAAGAGAGAGAAGGTTAAAAGTGGTATGGATTTAGGTTAGATACACACAACAACAAAACCCAGTGACCAAGTGGCAAGATCTCATAAGGGCAGCAGCAAGGATAGTCAACCCAAATCACAGGTATGCACCTTAAAAGGCATAACTCTCTCTAGTAGATGTAAAACTACAATTAACCTACCATATAGGATTTAACACAAACATAGCTAAGGTGGGATAGGGCATCACAATGCATGGACAAGATAAGAGAGATTATGTACAACCATGGGACAGTAAGAATATAGACAACCCAATATAAAAAGGATAGAAAAATTCACAATCTATTGGGTGAAGATAAGCACATTAATGGGCAATCCAAAAGGCATCCAAAAAAACAAGAGTCTAGGCATGTACTATCCAAATAGGAAGAAGCCACCAAATATAATACATCCAAATTCTAACAATTCAAGGAAAGGTAAGGAAATGTTGAAGGGAGCGATGCACATCGTATGACTGTTGTGACCTCCCTAGGCTGAGAAGTGAATGTGTATTCCCTAAAGGGTTTGGCAGTAGCATGACCTAGCTCAATAAGGCTAGGCATAAATTTCAAACATGCGAAAAAGGCCACGTTTCAAAACTGACAACCAACAAAAGAGAAAGGTTATGTATGGGCAGCTAACGTTCTCAGCCCATGGCCAAGAGAAGAAGGCACAACACCAACGGCTCAGCCCTTGTAGGGATAACAAAGGTCACAGCCCAGCCCTAAAGGCATACACAGTCACTTTCCAGTCACTAAAAGGACACAAACAAAATTTAGCAATTGGATAGGAAGGCATGTATCAACAACCTACAAAGGGATGTATTTTTTGTGTAGGGAGAAGAAATACAACATTTACAATTAGAGGAACCTTTGAAGGAAGATGATACCTTAGATGTACATGGATAGGAAGGTCCCCAATGGTTTCTTAAAAATTCCAAACACAAGGCCATAAATCATTTGAAAGTCTAGAAATGTTGTACAAGATAAGCAGATTAATGGGCAAGCCAAAAGACATAAAAAAAATAAGAGTCTAGGCTTGTACTATCCAAATAGGAAGCAGCCCCCAAACAGACTACATCCATCCTCTAACAGTTCAAGAAAAGTGCAGGAAATGTTCAAGGGAGCGATGCAAGCTTATGGCTGCTCTGACATCCCTAGTCTGTGAAGTGAATATGTATGCCCTAAAGGGTTTGGCAGTGGCATGACCTATTTCAATAAGGCCAAGCATCAATTTCAAACATGTGAACAAGGCCACGTTTCAAAACTGGAAACCAAAAAAAGTGAAAGGCTATGTATGGGCATGTAAAAGAGTTCACATTCTCAGCCCATGGCCAGCAGAAAAAGGCACATCACCCACGGCTCATCCCTTGGGGGTTAACACAAGACACGATGCAACACTAAAGGCATATGCATTCACTTACCAGTCACTAAAAGGCCACAAACCAAGTTTACCAGCTGCATAGAAACCAAAATAATGCAAACCCTGGTCTGTACGAACACCAAACCCTATTCCTACAAATCGGTTGAATGTAATTTGTTTGTGTGAAACCAAGTATTGCAAAGCGTGTGGCGCTACTCTAACTACGAAATCGTTGGCAGCTTGATATCACCAAAATGAATGTCAATTCAAAACACAATAAAAGCACGAGGGTGGGGTGATGGATTGACAAAATGTCAAGCGACCCCCATGAATGGGTTATGTGAAAAAAGACAATTCCATCTTATATGCTCATGGAGTCTATCTACCCAATGAAAGTATTGAAGGGCGATAAGATGGTTGAGGAATTAGTATTTTTTACAAAACCCCTTAGTGTGATCAACAGAAAAACTCAAAGAAAGCTATCTATCACCTATAGTTTGGGGTTTAATAGGTTCAACTCTATTCTGAACAAGACGACAAGCAGCGGGCCAAGGAGAGTCCATTGGATCAATAGAAGAACCATCTGAAGTGAGGGTATACTAACGGAGGAGCAAAAGAAACCATGGTGCGAAAAGAGCCCACTAGAGAAGTGGAATAAACCGTCGGGGTGTGGGGAAGAAGCGACCGGAGCAGCAAAAGAAACCGCGGTATTTAAGAATTCTAAACAGAGAAGTAGAAGAGCCTAAAGGACACGATTCAACAAAGCAAGAGGACACATGTGGAATTCGGGTTGGAGGAAGGGAGGATGAATTCTACAATGGTCTCAACAAACACCCCATGGTCAAAAACGCATGTCATGGCCCACTCCAAAATCATAAAGAAACCTAGGCTTCAAGGAAAATCAGAAGTAACCTTAGGCGTTAAGCAGAAGAAAGCTCATAAAGAAAAATAGCAGCAAACAACTCTATAGTAGATAGAGAAGTAGATCTCATTTTCTCTCTTGCCCATGTACCACATACAAATGGAGGAGTGAAATCTAAATGTAAAATATTTAAAACCCTTCTAGAAAATTCCATTAGGTAATCCCTAAGTTGTAGGATAGTTACTAATAAAATAAAATAAAGATTAGGTTGATTTAGAATAGGGTACTAAAGTTCATATGGTTAGGCCTAACACTACTTTTGGCGTACAACCCAGGGTTTAAGACATATATGTATAGACATGGGAAAGGCATAATAAAGACAACCCAAAGGAAAAAGGATTCAAACAGGCAAATCCTGTCAGGAGAAGATAACCACATGCATGTTTAAGCCAAAAGGCAGACAAAAAAAAGGCTAGTCTAGGTATGTACTATCCATGAGGAAGCACCCCCCAAACAGACTACAACCCGTGTGTTTTACTTCAAGTTAAGGGCATCAACTAACATAAGGAAGACAAAAGAATAGCTACGGGTCAGCAAAGGGATTTACTATGTTCTCTCTCTCAAGGTATGTCGACATTTTTTTATGTGTCATCATTGTATAACAAGAAAATACAAATTGAAGATGTGATTCATTGGTACTTGCATAAGTAAAAGCTATTTCCAACATGTATATATTTATGCATTAATTGATCTGCTTCATACTTATGTTTTAATTGTTTTACTTGAAATATCTAAAATAGATAAATAAACGACTTTAATGGTATAGTTACATGAAAAACAAATACCAAAACCTTGGCAAAATATTTTTTTTAAAGGTTAATTACTTTAAGTCAATGCAGAAATAATAAATGGGCATTAGATAATTAATCATTTAAAAGTAATTTCAGTACTACATATTATAGTAAATGTATGCTAAAAAATATAAGAAGAGCATAGATCTTTTATGTTAGTTGTTTTTAGATGTAAAAATAATTTTTATATATAATTATATTTAATTTGACAATAAGTACCATGGAAATAAATGTTTAAGACACCTTCAAATTCCCCTCTTCCAACAAAAGAAAGCTATTTAAGGAAATACATTTTATGTGTAAAAAGGTTCATACCAAACCAAGAAAGAAAAAATGACTATTATGTTTGGATGTCTCCTTTAGAAAAGTAGAAAACAGGGACTACCTCTTTCTCAAACCAAGAAAAACAAACTATAACCTATTTATGAAGAACAAGTTATGACATTTTTTTACTCAATGAGTAAAATACTAACAAGGCTGGTTAACAGCTTCAAAGAAGAGAGCAATTTTTTCATCCTCATTTGTGCTTTTGTTTTTGTTTAATGATAAAAAAATCCATCTTTCAGGGTTGGCAGGCATAGAGAGTGTTGATGAGGTGGTCACATGCAATGTGTATCAATGGATTATCAATTTCAACGTAGCAAAGAGGCATGCTCATGAGGTGGTCACATGCAATGTTGATCAATGGATTATCAAAAGCGCTGAAGGGAGTGATGTGAACGTTATGACTGTTGTGTCTCATTCAAGGAAGACAACCAATGAAACAAATGGTACAGTGAAGGAACCGAGTGGGAACCAGAGTGGACGGGACTACAAGACCAAAGATGAAGTGGTTATTGGTAGCACAAGAAACCCTCATTATGGAAATGAAACAAATGGTAAATTGAAGGAGCCGAGTGGGAACCAAAGTGGACGAAACTACAAGATCAAAGACGAAGTGGTTCTGATGGGTAGCGTGGGAAACCCTCACTATTTTCAGAGTGCATTGCAATATATTTTTAATAAAGCTTCCTTATTGTGAATATAGATTTTTTGGGTTAATTAGAGTGGGAACCAGAGTGGATGCGACAGATTCGGAGTAGCGGGCTCGTGAGATTAACATTGTTTTTTGCGACAATAGGAACGTTCAGAAAAAATGGGGCATATTGGTCATTTTAGCGGAGACTTGTGTGTATTGTGTATGCAAAATGCGAGGAGAAAGGGAATTCCCTCTAGGGCTATGGTGTGGCATGATAAAGCTAAAAAATATTCATGCATCAAGTTAAAACATGCCAAGAAAGGCATGTTTCAAGTATGTCACTTGGAAGTCACAAAGAGGCCACAAAACAAGTTTAGTAGGCCCAAACAAAGGGATGTATAAGAAGCCTACAAGGAGGAGTCAAAGCCAGCCTTAAAATGGACCATGCAGAAGGTAAGGAGGCCCAGACAAAGCCATGTATAAGCAGCCTACAAACATGAGGAAACAACAACCTTAAAAGCAGCCCAGGGCTTCCAGAAGTCAACCAAAGCATGCGAAGGACGCAAAGGACATGCGTCAACAAAGCAGGAGGAGTGCAGGAGAACACGCGCGGAAGGCGGATTGGTGGATGGGGAGAATAGTTCTACAGTGTTCTTAACAAAGACTCTAGGGGAAAAACACATGTAGGCGTAACAAGCACAGTAAACAACATATTGTTTTTCAATTTCATGTCATGTAGTCGCACACTTAAGCCACATTGTGTTTGGATATCAATCCATGTGAAATTCAGGGAAAAGTTTCAGCAAAAAACGAGAAAAACTATTTGTAATACTCATAATAGTTCCTTTATCATATTATCTAGCATATAGATTCTATGTCATGGTATAAATTTGGAAGTAGAGAATGTTCAAGTCATTGTAGAAAAATCCATAGAAAACAATATTATTGTCCAATAATGTTGGAAGTTGGGCACTCTATTTGGTTAGCAGATGTTTTATAGACATCGAGCAGGCTCATAGTTATAGCTATGTTATGAAGTATGCAAATTCAAAAAAATTAATTCCAAAGTACATAGAGTATTTACATGGGAATCATAGTCTAGGTTTGTCTTATCCAAATAGGAAGCAACCCCGAAAGAGACTACATCCAACCTTTATTAGTTCAAGCAAAGGTCAAGAAATTTCGAAAGGAGTGATGTGCAGCTTATGAATGTTTTGACCTCCCTAGACTGGAGAGTGGTTTTGTATTCCCTCTAGGGTTGGGGTGTGGCATGACCAAGATCAACAAGTGAAAACATCAAGTTCGAATAGTGCAAGAAGGCCACATTTCAAGTCTGGCAACCAACAAGAGGTAACAACTCTATATGGGCATCTAAAGGAGGCCACACCATCATCCCACTGCCAACAAACGAAGTTCACATAAGCCATGTCTCAGCCCTTGGAGGGATGACATAGGTCAGGGCCCTGCCCTACAGGGCATACACAGTCACTGGCCAATCACGAAGAGACCACAAATCAAGTTTAGTAGGCCTAGGAAAATTCATGTATAAGCAGCCTACAAATAGGGGACCGATCATTGAAGGCTGTTGAAAATCCTCATAATTCCATATCAATGGTCACAAGAGGGTAGCTTGAGAGCATACCTGAAAACACCCCCAAAATAAAAGAAATGGGTGATGATTCCCAAATTCGCTCATTAGGGAAACATATATGCAAGTAATAATAGAAAAATTAGTAAATTCCACAAATAGGATTGTAAATAAGTTTAATAGTTGGAAGCAAGATTGAACCCGTTACCTAAAATCCCTTTGAAGGACCTCAATAAGAATATAACATCACTGGAGATGTTAGTAAATGAGGATACAGGTGAGGACCGTCAATGAAACATATTAGTAAATATACTAATGTACAACTGAAATTCAAGGAAACATTAAATCCTTATACCTTAAACTAAATTTAGATACTATGGAAATGCTTACCTGAATCTTAATGAATATCATCATCCCTCGCTGAGGACGTATGCAATATTTTCTCAAGAAAAATATAGTCAGATCGATTTACATTAAACATGATTCTTCCCCAAACCCAATAAGCAAACCACTACTATGGAAGGATAAATATTATCTAGAGCCTATGTTATCAAATGGCTTTATGCACATTTCAAATTCGGAAACCGTAGCTTAACATAGGGAGCAAAGAAGGGCTGAGCCCTCTCTCTGAGACGCAAAAACAAAACTCAAGCCAAAAAAATGTGTACACCCTAGAGAAAAAGCTAAAATCAATTTCAAACTCTGAGGACAAGGACTAACAGTACTAATAATAATTAATAGGGCAGTTAGAACTCCAGAAATTTGATAAGGAATAAGACAGGTGGACTGATGACTCATTGTTCCCCTGGTAGGTAACCGGTTTTCATAGATTAAGTTGTATTATGGTCACAAGGAGAAATTTCACATCATGAAATCTATGAATGCCTTAAACCAGAAGTGGCATTTAATAGCTAACAATATTGTATATAATTAGATATATATATATATAATGATTACAAAATGGAGAATCTGTAGATCCATACCCGTAGAAAGGAAACCAGTATTTAAATCCTAATTTTATATACATTTATATGAATGGATAAACCACATCTTCGGCTGGTTCATCTAGTGAAATAATCATATAAAAGGTTGAAACAACTATTATGTCAAAACCCTCCTTTTGGGAGAGTCGGTTGCTTGTAATGGCATACCTGGAAAGTGCTCTTCTTTAAAGTATTTCTACCACGAAAAAAAATATATCTGGTAATAACACCTCGATTTCATGAAGTTGGTTACCTTCCATGAAAACACAACAATATAGTCAATACACAACACTCAGTCGCTAGGCCACTTCCTTCCTTCATATTGCAGAGAACACGTCGCTTCTTGATAATGTGTCATCATCTACACACATTGACGGATGCCTGATAAGGATTCCACGCAATTACCATATCTATTAACTTTAGAGATCTACAAAACCTCGAACCGAAACCTCCTGTTGATTAATAGAATACTTATCAGAGCATCAAGGCAATATTAAAGAAAGCAGAATATTGCTTAAGTGTGGCGGTGTAAACCTAAAGGAAATTTCCCACTTGGAACTTGCTTACTGGAAAATGGAACAAAGTCAACGCAGGTGAAGAGTTAATCACGTAAATAGACAATTGGAAGAAACATCAAGGCAGGCCAGACCAAGTGTAGATGTAACCGCATAAATGGATACTCGAGAAAAACACGTGGCGAAATATGATTGAGACTCAGGGACGACGAAGTGAACAGTGTTTACAAACATAACCTAATATAGAAAAATGCCTAACGGTCTCTCTCGTACTATGCTTTTATGTGTTTTTATTTCCGCATTAATTTTATTTTATTGCTTTGCTATCCTATTTCTAACATAGAATCTTCCTAGCAAAGGTAGTTGCAATGACCAAAACTAGCAGATCCTAATACAAGCTTCTATAAATTGTTGCTGGATTAAGAAGAAAGCATAATATGAAGTCTTCAATTTTTTCAATAAGCATCCGAGAGAATGTGTCATTTCTTGGAATTGTTAATTGAAATGCAAAAGATAGTTTCTTGATCCAAGTTTAAGGATACCATATCGAACCAAGGACAAGAAATTTGGTTGCCACTATCCCACTAATTTGATAATGTCTTTCTTACCTCATTTTATTTGTCTATCTCAGCTAAGCATGATATCTTCAATCACACTTGGTCCATTTTTTTGAAAATCTCCTTCTTTTCTAAGGAAAACCTCATGGGATCCCCTTGTATTCCCTAAAATATCGACATGGAGGGTCACTTAACAACCCACCACAATAGGGAGTAGTATCCTCAAGGGAGCCAATTGAAGTTGGACTTATGAACTATGGCCTACCACTAAACAATATTCCTTTGGTAGATGGGTCAATTGATTGAGCCAACCCTTGTTATTTTAATTTGGAGGGGTGTTTATGGGCATGGAGAAACACACTTAGTGGCCATGGAGTCCAAATAGTTATATTGGTATCAATTACTAAGATGGTGGATATGGATAAGAGTTGTGTACATTACTCGTGCTCTTATCCCCATCCTTTTCAAATCTCTTTGAGATGTCCATGATTTCCATGTAACTAAAGTTCTTCCCTAGAGAAAGTCAAAGCTAACCATAGACCCTATGTAATGGCCTTTTAACCCTAAAATCTTGCAAATACTTTCTAGATTAGATGGGCTCTTCTTCCTTCTGCACATAGCATATACAAATTATTTTTCATGCAACACAGATGGATTTGTCTGAACTTATTTGATTGCCGCTGAAACTTTTCAAAAGCATTGGCAAAGTACCAGTTATGACGATGCTTAAATATTGCAAATGAGTATTAAATTCAAAAATATAGTAGACGTTCATGTTGCAACCTAGATGTTTTTCTTTAGAAAGGGCTTGGTACAAAGGAACGAGCTAAAAAAAATCCAATTTGCTACAATTGGGTAATGAAAGGATGAAAGTTTGATTTGTGCATGATGTTTTTGTGTATTTGTATCTCTTTAAATGCATAAAGGAATTGATAGAAACTTCGTCAATACAACATAGAAATAACAACCAACGATGTGATGGGTCGAAACCTAAATACCACGTAGACACCTCTTAGTTTTCTAGTTGAAGGTAGCATAATGAATCTTGTAAGTGTCTATAGATGATGGCCACATTAAAGCGCCTCACGGACAACAAAGAAGAGGGAAACTTCATGGACATTGAAAAAATGGTGGCTTTGTCCAATAGTATTGAGACAAAAGAGTTCGAGGTTTCGTCGGCGACAAGTGAAGTGCATAAGACGTGGTGGATTCTTATTTCATAAAGTGGTGAGATCATGGAAAATTTCTATTCGATGGAGGGACAATGAAACACACAGAGATTCAACAATTCAACTGTCCATCTCTCATAGAAACACCTTCGTTTAGTTCTTTCGTACCCTAGTAGTTCCTACATACCCCAAAGGTTTTGAGAATCTCTGAATAGGATGGGAAGCTAAAAAAAGTGTAAACAATATGCAACTATGTCAGATTTGAATTTTTTTACTTAATTCCATTTGGGATAAATATATCATTTTAAATAAAAGTAGTACTACTTTGAAGTACATCTATACTTGTTATGAGAAATACCAAGAATTTAAAGGCGCCACAGGACATAACTCTAGTATTATGGTAAACGAATATCACCAAACTAGGAATAAGAAAATGAAATACATTTACCTTACATGAACAAAAATGTTGAACATTTGGTATATTTGTGTAATGCCCAAAAAAAATCATTGCAATATTCTAATAATAAATAATAATCCAAAGGCCCAATGTGTCGAAGATGGTCCCATGAAAGAGAAGGACGAACATGTGAGAAATGGAGATAGCGTGTGTGTGTGTGTGTGTGTATCCCAAGAAAAAAAAAATAGCAGGCTCACTCCCGAACAAGAAACAACAGGTGCAGGCTCAGAGTTTACACCATTTGTTGAATTGTTGTATTTTGTTTCTTAAATCCAGGAAGACTCTAGCATTTCCCTCTCCACGGGGCTCACTTCTCTCCAGCAACGACGACTCTCTTCACAGCTGTTGCAGACTCCTCCAATGATGGATGCCTTCTTCTCCACACACTAGCAGCAGATGGTCAACAATAGAGGTCCTCTTCTTCTCCATGCAACCCAAGAACTTCTTCTCCAACTGAACTCTTCTTCTCCACGCGACCTAGCACCTTCTTCTCCATGTGACTCTTCTCCTCTCACCGGTGGCTGCAAGGTCTGGGGATCTCCACTTCATATCAACAGCAAATCTGGAGTCTCCTCTTCAACTGCAGCACCAGAGCTTTCACGACTTCTTCTCCACAACCAACAGCAATAGTTCTCCCTCGCTGATTCTCTGCACAGTTCAACTGTAGCGACCCCTTCTCTGATGAAGGTATGTAAACGATGGACATGGCAGTCAATGGTTGGTCGGAGGGACAATGAAATGAATAGTCTCTTTCATAACCCACCTGAGGAAAGAACTCCTAACGACGTAATTATCAAATTAATTCAATAAATTGCAATTCCTTGTACACAATTAAGAGAAGTCTGTGCAATACTATTGTCTTTGGTATTGACATTTAAGGTTTTAGGGTATCTCTGGTATGGGTCCAGACCTTCCAATATATGGCTCGCCCTATACGGGTTTGTGAATTAAATATATATTTAAATAATAAAGGATAAATATATACTTGATGTCCATTATATATAAATATAGATTTTTTTGCCTTCTTACTTTGTATGATGGAAGAATTGTGAGACATAATAATTGGTTGAAGCTCTGCCTGTTATACTGGAAGCAGAGTGATAAATTTTATATTTTTAGACATAGAAGTTTAGGTATCTAGTTGATTCTTAATAGTTAGTTTGATAATGGTTATTTTGAGTCTTTTGAAGAACGGTTAGATATGGGTTGAATAACTTTTTTGAAAAGTTATTTGTAACTTTGATTCAACTTCCAATAAAAAATTACATGAAATATACATATTTTAAGCTTAAAAGTTGTTCCATTGATAAAAACCGTAAACTTTTATAGAGATTTCAAAATCAAATTTAATTCTTGCTAAATTGGTGAAATGTAATGGGATCTCAGATATTGCAAAATATGTATGTAAAAGAAACTGGGCCCCTGGAAACCCATGACCCTTTCTGAAAATATAATTTTACGCTATTGGGTCGCACATGTTTAAAAAATTTAGTTGGTTGAACACTTCCACGCATCTTCTTCCCGTCATAATAATTTAGTTGGACCGTCAAAATAATTTATGCATCCCCGATTATATTTATGCAATTTTCTTGTTGTCTCACACAGATTGACGTGACGTCTCTTGAATCAAAGGGTCGAATTTCTATGCTTCTCCCACGGTAAGAAGCCCGCAGTCCCACCCAATTCTCCTCACTCAACCACTCTGTTCCCCACGTTCAATTCTATTGCATTCTCTTCTCTTCTTGTGCAGGCAGCTAAGTTTTCTAATCATGAAGACTCTTGCATACACTGCTCTTATAATCGTACTGTATCTTATTAACCATGTGCATCGGAAGCTAAGATCAACGTTTCATGACAATTCGTGCTCAGACTTGCAAATTCAACTGTTATATCCTTGGCCCAGATGCTAAGGCTATAAAGATACCCACAGTTGGATTGAAATATGAATCAAATCCAACTATTGATATCCCATCCCAGCAAAACCTAAGAGTGAATACCGAAAGAATTTGAGGATGAGATTCGCCATTATGCCATTATTCCACGGGATGTTCAATCACTGACCCAAACCGAGTGAGGATAAATTCCAGCCCTTTTGGTCCCAGCCTCATGATGAATTTTGGTTTCGATTTTCTGCAGGGTTGCGATGACTCGATACTATTGGACGATAACTCCAAGTTCACCGGAGATAAGACTGCATTCCCAAATAAAAATTCCGTGAGAGGATTCGACGTATCAAATATGCAGTGGAATCGTATCCTGTGCAGATATTCTTTCCATTGCTGCTCGCGATTCAGTAGTCGAAGTATTAATTCGTCTATTCTCTTCTCGATTTCTTTAACAAATGGTAAATACAATATCTCATAATCAAATAACGTTGTTCGCTGCACTGCAAACGTCAACCTTCCAGTGCCAACTTTCAGTCTCAGCACTGATGACATCTTTTCAAAATCAAGGTCTTTCTACCACTAACTTCGTTGCACTCTCAGGTATAAAATCATTCATTCTCCAACCTCCTGTACGCCGGCCTTACCTTATCGTGTAGCATTTTTTTATTAACAAAACAAGCGGCATCATATTATACGCAGTAGGGACGATGAGATGAATAGTGTTTTCAAACCCGGCTCCAAGGAAAAAGAGCCTAACAACGTAATTACTTATTTTATTATAAGATTGAAATAATGATAGTAATCTTAAGTGAACAATTGTGATAACTCTCTTTAACTACTAAGCAAACATTAACCATTTGTCTTCTGAGGTGAGTATTGCAATATCTCGCAACACTCAAGTTTGTACTCACACCTAGATGTTGTTGAAATAATGTAACTTTGAAGAATATTCTACTTGTACTTCACATTATTATTATTCCTTCTTGGAGAGATGTTACTAATGTAAAAGATCATGTAAATGTCATGAGGTAAACCCTCCTTGTAAGTCAGGTCAATAGCACCCAGAAAAGATGAATATAATTATTATGGTGAAGTTTACCTAGGTAGGTCGGCCCAGTTAGGGTAAAAGTCACTTGGGAAGTTTAGTATAAATAGGGAGACAACCTCCCTCATTTATACACACTCACTCACATTGTGCAAGAGAGAGAAAGAAGGACATGCAGAGAAGGAGTGTTTTGGCTCTTATACTTGGGGTTTGGTCTCTCTATCTATGAGACCTTGTTCTTTGGTCATTGCATACTGGTAATCTATATCAAGGAAGTTTTGTTGGGTTTTTCCCTTTAGGGTTTCCAAAGGTAAATTGTTGTGTACCTTGTGATTGTGTTTCTTTTAGTGATCCTCTTTATGTTGTTATTATGAAAATGTGTTAAATGCTAATTAACTTAGGACCTAATCTATGACAGCATAAAAAACTTAACATGGTATTAGAGCTAGCCTAAAAAGAGTAGCTTTCATAAGGTAAATCTCTCTCTCCTTCTCTGGACAAGGAAATTAGGGTTTCCTGATAAAGTGGAATTTTTTCGTACAAATGACATAGGGAAATGTGCCCCTCCTAGGTGCATATTTTGGCACCAAGATCAAAGTATTCCAATGGGAAGATCCTCCAGAAAATCAATCCCTAGTTTGGCTTGAAACCAGTAAACAAGAAACAAAACACGAAATTGCATCCCATGATCTTGCAATTCTAGTTTCAAGGGTTAGAATTTGGATTCTCTAGAAAGTGACTATACCATCATACTCGCCTCAATCAAGCGCATCTTTTGGTTAGTACTGTTTTCATTTCTGATAAATTTTTCAGTTTTTGCCATTTTTCTGATCTTTGGGACAAGATGTCTCCAAGCACTAAGCTTGATGAGAAGTTGAAAGGTATAGAAAACTTCCAAGATTGGAAATACAAAATAGGACTCATTCTATAAGAGAATTATCTTGCAAATTTTATCAAGGGAGTTGTGCCAGAGCCCGAAGAAGCTGAACCAAAAGAAAAGTACAAGAAATATATGATTATGGATAAGAGGATCATAGTTGATTCAATCAAGGATCGTTTGATTCTTGAAGTATACTCTAAGGATACACCTAAGGAGATGTTTGATTCCCTATCATGAATGTATGAAGGAAGAAACATCAACCAGAAGATGAACTTGAGAGCCAAACTCAAAAGTACAAAAATGAGCAAGGGTGAATCTATCCATGAATACTTCACAAGGGTCTCTCAATTCAAAGAACAATTAGAAGCACTTGAAGACAATATTGATGAAGTTGAACTAGTAATGACCGCACTCAATGGTATCACTAGACCATGGGACTCCTTCATCCAAACAATCTTTGCAAGGAAGGAAATCCTAAAGTTTGATATCCTATGGAAAGAATGTGTTTAAGAAGAAGCTAGAGTAGCTAACCGATAAGCACTACTTGGAGAAGATGATCATGCTCTAACTACTCATACCAGAAGAAGAAAAGGAAAGCATCATTTCAAGAAGGAAACTCATAAAGGGTCTTATCCCCCTAAGAAGTTTCAAAATAATAAAAAGGGAGATTACAAGCAGAAAGATTTCTCCTCTTATCAATGCTACCATTGTGATAAGATGAGACATATTGCCAAAAATTGTCCGACAAAGAAAGAAGAATTTAAGAGGAAGAATAACAAAAGACATCATGCTAACTTAGCATAAGAAGAAGAAGAAGAAGAAGAAGAACCTCCCAATAAATTAGTAAAAGTAGAAGTTGAAGAATATGTTCTCTAGAACATGTATCTGTCACTAGACGGTAGCCTATATGAACTAAGAGGTCACTCAGATGCAGCCTTGATCCATGATCAAGATATTCCTATGCACTTATGGGCTGAAGCAACAAGGACAACAATAGATTCCCAAAATAGAATACCCATAGTTCACTTGGATTCAAAACCCCTGAATAAATGTTCACATGCAAGAAACCAAAGGTAACTCACCTCAATATATTTGGTTGTCTAGTGTTATTTCATATACCAAAAGAGAAAAGAACCAAATTAGATCCTTCCGGAAAGAAAAAAATATTTGTTGGATACTGTGAGGTCTCCAAGGCCTTCAGAATCTATATACCAGGTTACCATCATATGGAAATTAGCAGGGATGTAACCTTTGATGAATATGCAGCTCTCAAGTCGAAGTCAAGAAAGTTCCAACCTGAAGAAACATATGAAGAAGAAGTTGTAGCTCCCAGATCTGTGTAACCGATGAAGGAAGTTGCACCTTCTCATGATGAGGAGATTCCGGAAGAACATGATATGTTGGAGCCCCAAGAACCTCCCCGCAAGAGAAATCCAACTTGTGTCCGTAATATTATTCAAGAAGCAGAAAGGTATGGTGCTCCAGAAGGCTCCACAAGGAAGAGTGATAAGCCAAATCCATTTTCTGGTTATGTGGCCTTGTTGTGTGATCTTGTAGACAAATAACCTACTTGTTGTGAAGCAGTTTTTCAAAATAAAGAATGGGTAGAAGCTATGACAGAAGAATACCAATCCATAATGAAGAATATTGTATGGGAAATAGTTCCCAAAACATAAGGCAAAAGTGTGGTACCTTCCACATGGATCTACAAGTTAAAACATATAGCTAAAGGAAGTATTGAGAAGTACAAATCCAGATTTGTGGCCCGTGGATTCTCTCAAAATGAAGGAATCGATTATGAAGAGACATTTTCTCCTGTAGTAAGGTACACTTCCATTAGAACCATCATGGCACTAGCAACCAAGATAGAATGGAAGTTACACCATATGGATGTGAAAACAACCTTCTTAAATGGTGTTATTGAAGAAGTGTACATAGAACAACCACAAGGTTTTGAAGTCGAAGACAGAAAAACACATGTCTGTAAATTGAAACAAGCTCCAAGAGCTTGGTATGGAAGAATCAATAGTTTTCTGACAAGCATGGGGTTTACTAAAAGTAAGGTTGATCCTAACCTTTACTTCAAGGTTATGGATAATGAACTTGTCATATTATTATTGTATGTGGATGACTTATTCCTGAAATGTAATGAGAAGCTAATATCAGAGTGTAAGAATAAGTTTGTTACAGAATTCGAAATGAAAGACCTTAGCTTGATGCATTATTTTCTAGGTCTTGAAGTATGGTAGAGACAAGAAGGAATCTTCCTTAACTAAGGGAAGTATGCAGTGGAAATCCTAAAAATGTTTAACATGTTGGAATGTAAAGCCATGGCCACACCCATCGTTACACACTTGAAGTTGTTGGTTGATGCTTCGCTAGAATTAGTGGATTTGACACTATACAGATAGATCATTGGTTCATTGGTGTATCTGACGAATACTCAGCTAGATATATGCTTTGCAGTGAACACTTTGAGTCAGTATATGGTTGAACCCAGACATGTTCACTAGGTATATGCAAAGCATGTGATGAGGTACCTAAAAGGTACGATAGACTAAGGTCTCATTTATACTAAGATCGTGACTTCAGCCTATGTGGTTATATAGATTCAAATTGGACATGAAGTTTCTCGAATAGAAAGAGCACTTCAGGAGGATGTTTTAGTTTGGGGTTAGCCATGATCTCATGGCTAAGCAGGAAGCAGTCTAGTGTTTCTCTCAGCACCGCAAAATGATAATATATTGCAACGTGTTCTATTAATTGTGAAGCCATATGAGTTCAGAAGTTTTTATCAGATCTATTTGATATGGAGATTGATGTTACCGTGATTCTATGTGATAACCAAAGATGCATGAAAATGACAGATAGCATTGTGTTCCATGATAATACGAAGCACATATAAATATGGTACTTCTAGATTCATGACATGGTGCATAAGGGAGCTATAAAGATCCAATATGTGAGCACAGATGAGCAGGTTGCAAATGTAAGCCTCTGTCTCATGTGAAGTTTGAACACTTTCGAGACAATCTTGGTGTTGTCCATAAGGACTTCCTTCAAAAGGGGGAGTAGTATTGATATTATGGAATCTTGATCACAATTGGTAGATCAGTTGGGATTGATATCCTTAGACTTGATCCTATAATTCCAAAAGGAAGGATTGGCTTAAATTTTGATCTTTTTGGACTGGATCCCATAATTCTGAAATGAAGGATCGTTCAAGATGATGATGTTGGGATTGATCATCCTTAGACTTGACACCGTAATTTCGAAAAGAAGGATCATATTAAATGTTGATCTTGTTGGACAGAATCTCGTAATTCTGAAATAAAGGATCGTCTAAGATGATGATGTTGGGATTGATCATCCTTAGACTTGATCCCATAATTTTGAAAGGAAGGATGATCTTAAATGTTGGTCTTATTGGATTGGATCTCGTAATTTCGAAAGGAAGGATGGTTCAAGATGATGATGTTGGGATTGATCATCCTTAGACTTGATCCCATAATTCTGAAAGGAAGGATCGTCTTAAATGTTGATCTTATTTAACTGGATCCTGTAATTTCAAAAGGAAGGATCGTCCAAGATGATGATGTTGGGATTTATCATCCTTAGACTTGATCCCGTAATTCCGAAGGGAAGGATCATCTTAAATATTGATCTTGTTGGAATGGATCCTGTAATTCCGAAAGGAAGGATCATCCAAGAATTTGATGTGGAAGGACTAACCATCCTTAGAATTAATCCCATAATTTTGAAAGGAAGTATCGTCTTATATTTTGATGTGGATGTGCTTGATCCTGTAATTACGAAAGGAAGTATCATCCAAGATGTTGGGACTAATCATCCTTATACTTGATCCCATAATTCTAAAAGGAAGGATAGTCCTAAATGGTGATGAGTGATAGATTTGATCCTATAATTCCGAAAGGAAGGATCGTCCATGTTGTTAGTAAGTGGAGTTACTCCCGTAATTCCGAAAGGAAGGATCCTCCAGAATGTTAGTAAGTGGAATTGATCCCATAATTTTGAGGGAAGGATTGTCCAGGATATTAGTAGTGGAATTGATCCCATAATTTCGAAAGGAAGGATCATCCAAAATGTTAGTAAGTGGAATTGATCCTGTAATTCTGAAAGGAAGGATCATCCAGGATGTTAGTAGTGGACTTGATCTCGTAAATCTGAAAGGAAGGATCGTCCTATGTATGTATGTTTTAGTTGTGATTAGTATTGGTAGCTCCGCAAAGAATTGATCCTGTAATTCTAAAAGGGAGGATTGTCTAAGTACCACAGATGTGTTGTCCATGATCTTGTAATTCTAAAAGGAAGGATCATGTTAGTTGTTGTTATACCTGCCATGGATGATGTTAATCCAGCCTTGAGCTGTTGATGATGATGTCACGTGTTACTGTTATTATTTCGAATTTATGTTGATGATTCAGCCTCATGTTGTCATCGTTGTTGTTATTCCAACCTTATGTTGATGATCTAGCCTCATGCTGTTGATATTAGTGATGTATCTGTTTTTATGCAGATGAAGATGGTCCAACGGATGATGATGCTCCAACTCCATGCTGCAGATGATGCTATAATTCCATACTGCAGATGATGATGCTCCAACTCCATGCTGTCAATGATGTTTCAATTCCATACTGCATGTGATGATGTTCCAGTAGATGATGATGATTCTCTACCTCCATGCCGCAGATGATGCTCCAGTTCCATACTGTAGATGATGATGCTTCAGATCCATGTTGTTGGTGATGTTCCAATTCCATGCTACAGATGATGATGCCCTAGTTCCATGTTGCAGATGATGATACTTCAACTTTTTACTGAATATGTTGATGATGATACTTCAACTTTGTACTAAATATGTTGATGATGATACTTCAACTTTGTATTGAATATGTTGATGATGATACTTTGGCTCTATACTGAAGATGTTGATGATGATACTTCATCTCTGTACTGAAGTTTATACTCCGACTATGTGCTGAAGATGATGATGTTTATTCAAAACTTCTGATGATCTATAGATGTACCAAACAATGTTCCAAAATATTATGTTGATGTTTCCTCGTCTCTCTCCTTCCGATGATGTTGTGTCGAACCACACTAGTTGTTGTTACTATCAGTAGATTACCCTTCTTGTTAAGGGGGAATGTTGAAATAATGTAACTTCGAAGAATATTCTACTCGTACTTCACATTATTATTATTATTCCTCCTTCAGGAGATGTTGCTGATGTAAAAGGTCATGTAAATGTCATGAGGTAAACCCTCGGTTGTAAGTTGGGTCAATAACATCCAGAAAAGATTAATATAATTATTATTGTGAAGTTTACCTAGGTAGGTCGACCCAGTTAGGGTAAAATTTAGTTGGGAAGTTTAGTATAAATAGGGAGGTGCTCTCCCTCATTTATACACACTCACTCACACTTGTATTGTGCAAGAGAGAGAAAGAAGGAGGACGACCAGTGTCTTTGGTGTTTTGGCTCTTATGCTTGGGTTTGGTCTCTCTATTTATGAGACTTTGTTCTTCTGTCATTGCATACTGTTAATCTATATTGAGGAAGTTTTACTGGGTTTTTCCCTTTAGGGTTTTCAAGGGTAAATTGTTGTGTACCTTGTGATTATGTTTCTTTCAGTGATCCTCTTTATGCTGTTATTATGAAAATTTATTAAATGCTAATCAAGTTAGGAATTAATCTATGAAAACATAGAAAACTTAACCGAAGTTTATAAATCAATGAGCCTTACAATGCCCAAAGGCACCATGGTGACATTCGATTACCATTATTAGAATTTCCAAGGATTGACTAACCCCCAACCTCACCACTAGTGGATACAATCACCCCTCGTTTAGTTTCCCCACACATTCATTATCCTAAGTCTACTTGCGTTATTTGTCCATTTACAATTTACATCATACATCACCATGCTTTAATTATGGCACAATTCGACTTAAGGAATAATAACAATACATGCAATGTTCATTGGGAGGGCCTTGACCTTGAGATCCTCGCCATGAACTATTACATAATTACAATTACATATTGTATTTTAGTTACAAAAAGAATGGGGGTAAAGAGGGATATTACATCCTCCCCCCCTTAAGAATAAAATCATCCTCGGTGTTCTTATTTTTAGATAACATTTTCAATTTCCAATTGTTTTTTCAACTTGACAATTCTTGATCATTTGAGTTAGCCTTGTTGGATTTCGAAGGTATCCACATCTTCGATATTTCTTTTGGAAGTATTCAATATTTTTTGCCTTCAATCATCTACAATTTACAAAAAGAAATACAATGTTTTTTCGAGAACCTCAATATAAACATTTAAACATGATTACTTAAAATCAAAGAGTAAGGCAATATAATTCATTTGCTTTTGAAAATTTCCTTGGATGAATTCACTCTCATCCTTGTCCCTGCTTTCCAACAACAATCTTTGTATGGTCATATTTACTTGTAAAGCGTATCCTTCCACCTCAATAAGTTAGTCTTATAATTGCATTATTTTTCATCATTGTAATTTATAATTTAATATCAAAAGAAGAATACCCATCTATTCCTTGTAATAGTATACAAAATGTCATTTAAAGCAATATTCACACACATACCTCTTGTATGGCTATGATGTTCCAAAGTATTATTTATTTTGGAGGTATTCAAGGTTATTTACCTCCAATCATCTGCACTTTACAAAAAACAATACGATGTTTTTGTAGAACCTTAACATAAACATGATTATTTAAAATCAAAGAGTAAGGCAGTATAATTAATTTGATTTTGAAATTTTCCTTGGATGAATTTACTCTCATCATTGTCTCCGCTTTCCAACAACAATCTTTGTATGGTCATCTTTACTTATAAAGCTTATCTTGCCACCTCAATAATTTAGTCTTATAATTGCATTACTTTTCGTCATTGAAAGCGGGATACCCGTATATTCCTTTGCACAGTACATAAAATTTTATTTAAAACAATATTCACACACATACCTCCTGTATGGCTATGATGTTCCAAACTACTTCTTGGTAGACATTTTTAACTTCTTTCAGAAGTTATGGCATACATACATGAGGGTCATCTCCTAATAGAACTACCAGTTCACATGTAGACATCCTCAACCTGTATATACTTAATTATTTTGACATGAGGACAATACCCTTCATTGGATTTTTAAAACTCTCTAGTGTATTTTATACCGATGCTCTTTTAGATGAGCATACAACCAGGACATCCCCACAGTTGCTTCACGTAACATTTCTTTCTGAGTCATTATTATTATTATTTTCATTTTTTATTTTTTAAATTTAGATCCTAGTTTCAAGTATCATTAAGTCTTGTAATAATTCCACAAATAACAACAATCAATCATTGCTTCCAGTATATTAGCAATACTCCTACTTTACCATGGTTTAATTTGCTTTGAATTAAATAGCTAGTCTTTGGTCCAGTTCTATGAGAGCAATCTATTATGTACACCTGGTACACAATAGTATATACACCTAGTAACTCATTAATACACCAATCAAAGGAATCTTTGCACCAAGAAAAGGCATCCATGCACCAAACATAGGCATCTATGTACCACAAACAGACATTCGTGCACCAAACAAAGACAATTCACAACAATTCAGTATTAAAATTACAGAGAAATGCTTCTCTCTTTCTCCCTTGAACCATACTATTCTTTTATAATTCCTTAGCTCCTTTTATAATTTACTTTTTGAATTCTTGTCATTCATTTTTATTTCCTTAGTTTCACTATTTCCCTCATTAAGTTTTTGTTATTTTAACCAACTTGGTCATTCATTATCTGCAATTGCTTCAAACATAGCCAGTCATATAATCAATATTTTTTCAAAAGAAGTGAGTTTTATCTTCTATGGATTTTCGTCATCCATGTTCTCGACCATATTGCTACTACCGACAATCATGGGCCCACTTGCCTAATTGCATCACTACTGTGTGCGTACTTCCCTGGACTTATTTCCTTCAAGCTTTTATCATAATTGCAACATTCAAAGCATTAAATTTCACATGCAATTCAACACTAGTAATCCTTTCAATAAATTTTCAACTTTACAACATCATTCTTCTCATTATTTTTCTAGGGCATTTATTTAGCATTGAAATCACATATCACATTCTTGTACAATAGTTGTTGATTTCATGCTTTTGACACTATTAACATCTTGCAAAAATGTATGCAAATCATTTCAGTAAAAATTTTAACTTACACACTTACCCCTACTATCATTTTTGGGAATTGTACTTATTACCAACATACCATCCATACGATGTATCATCTATACAATATATCCACACATCATCTAAAAACTTTCACTAGTGTTATAATCACTTCTAAAAATCACAATTTCTAAACTTAGAGCCTCTTTTTTTTTAACGGGAGCGATTATGTTATAAAAAGAGTCAACCAGAAAGAGCTGGAAAATATCCCAAAAACATCAAGATACCTATTCTCTGCTTCCTTTGGTTAAACACCCGACACAGGAGCTAAGGAGGTATTTCAATTTTTACAACCGAATTGATAACCAGTTCATTTAGACCAACAGCAATAGATTTATTGGCTGTGAGGTCCGCCAGTACATTTAACTCCCTTAAAATATGAAAGAAATGGATTTTCCTAAACATTTTGATCTTGGAGTGAATTCTCTTAATCAACCTTGCAGTTCGTTCGTTCTTACCCTTTTTTCCCCCGTTCATGGCCTAAATAATTAATCTAGAATCACTGAAGACCATAACCTCTTCCAACCCTTTCTTCTGTAACTGCTTGAGTCCTTGCCAGAGCCCGTAGGATTCAGCCATGTTATTGGTGTTATGTCCAATATTCCAGTAGTATTCGATCTCGACATTCCCGCCCGGATCAATAACAATCCCTCCTCCTCCTGCTCTTCCCGGATTCCCTTTGGAGACTCCATCGAAAAACAGTTTGAAAATATTCCTTTCTCTTAACCAGTTTTCAAATTGGGTCTTGTCCATCCTAATGTCCCAATCCTTCAATTTTTTACCTTCCTTTGGACTTGCAGCCGGAATGTTGAGACTTTGCATCCAGTCTTTTTCAATTTCAGTCAGATTTTCGTTATTACTTGGGATGTTTGAATTACTAACCACCTCCCCATGTAAAGCAATTGCTTTGGCAGCAATCTTCCACTCTGGCTGAGTCTTGTTTTGAAATATTCTTTGATTTCTCTCGTTCCAGATGCACCAACATATAATTTTAGGGAATTTCATCCAGCATTCTTTCACTCCTTTTTTTTTCCCAATTCTCCCTGATAACGTTTTTCCAAATTGAGAAAACAACCTTGAATATGGTCCAGTAAGCTCATCCCATCTCCCCAATGCTTCAGCACCTCTCTCCACACAAAGATAGCATACGAGCATTTTTTAAAAAGGTGGTTGATAGTTTCAGATGCGTCAGCACAGAGAGGGCATCGAAAAGGCCCAATGATCCCCCTTTTCTCCAAATTCTCTCCTGTCAGTATTCTCCCATGCAACAGCAACCAATTGAACATATCAATTTTCGGCATTGTCCGACAATTCCACAAACTGTTCCACATTTCAGGATTGCCTGGCACATTATAATTGACAATGAATCTTTGATAACCTTCAGCAATTGAATATCTGCCAGAGATCATTCCCTAGCCACGTTTATCCTTCGTGATCTTGTCTAACGGTGCCAATCCGATCAAGTAATTTAACAGCATATTTTTTTCATTGCAGGACAGTTCGATAGACTCCAGCCTATCCAACGATTTGATTCTGCATTCTCCCAGACTGAAATATCCCAAAGCGTTTTGATACCCTGCGCTGTCATCCAAAATTGCAGACGAGGGAGATGAGGAGGGCGTTGGCCAAGAATCACGTCATGCCACAATCTGGTTAGTTTCCCATTGCCCGGGATCCAGTGCAGCTCAGCTTTGAAGTAGGGCAGCGCCTTCTTACATATATTAAATATTGGGGATCCATTCTTTATCTCACGATTCTCATCCAGACATCTTAATTTTGGTCCCAAGAAGTATTTGCAATTTAGCACTCGACTGCTCCAGGAAGGTTTGGGCCCAAGCAAATTCCAGAGCAGCTTAGCTCCCATAGCTAAGTTTTGGATTCTCAAATCTCTGATTTGAAGACCACCCTTTGACCAGGGAAATTTGATGGTTTTCTAGCTTACCAAAGCAAATTTTTTGCCCCCCCCCATTGTTTCCACCCTACCAGAGAAAAGTTCTCATCAGATCTTCTATCTGGTTTGTTATTTTGACCGGAGCAAGTAGTAAGGTGCATTGATAGAGCCGATAGCTGTTCAAGACAGCTTTAATTAGTACCACCTTCCCGGCCAGGTTAAGCCAGATCGCCCCCCATCCCGTGATTTTTCTTTTGATTTTTTCAACAATTGGTCTCCGGGCTGAGCTCTTAGAGTTGGTTTTGAAAATGGGAACCCCTAGATAATTGAAGGACTCCCAGGTGATAGCCCCATCCATATTAAGAACCCTGGTTATTTCTAGCATTTCCCTAGGATTAATGTTCCAGCCATAGATCTTACTCTTTCTGAAATTGATTTTGCTACCGGAGACTTGGCAATAGCGATTCATTTCATTCTTGAATCGGCGAGCTATTATTTGGCTGGATCCTCCAAGCAAGATGGTATCATCCGCGAATTGTGCGTGGTTGATGTCTTTTGTACCTCTTGCCATCCTAATTCCTGGGAGCTCCTGATCATTCCTGGTAAATTCCAATTGGAAACTTAGAGCTGAGGCTTGAATGGCGTACAATAGAGGGGACAGCGGACAGCCTTGCCTCAGACCTCTTGAAGCTTGGAAGAAGGGGCCAGCTCTTCTGTTTACGAGCGGAGCTATCCATGGGCTGCTAATACAGGCTTTGACCCAAGAGATAAATTCAGGAGCAAATCTGAATCTCCTCGTTACCTGGAGGAGGAAAGGGTGGCTGACTCTATCAAAAGCATTTGCTAAATCGTTTTTCACCACCATACCTTTGTCTCCATTCTTCTGACTGGAGTGAATAGCCTCTTGAACTAAGATGATATTATCCCAGATCTTCCTGCCTTTTACGAAGCCACCTTGGTTCTCCGGAATCATATAAGGCAAGATATGTTTTAATCTGCTAGCCATAATCTTAGTGATGATTTTATATCCTATATTGCACAGGGATATAGGTCGGAACCTGTCAAATGATTTGGCTTCTTTCTCTTTGGGAATTAGAGCCAGGAAGGTAGAATTCATGCTGCCACCAATTTTGGTACATCTCTGGGATTTTCTGACCATTTTGAGTAAATCAGTTTTAATAATATTCTAGCAAAGTTTGATGAAATTGGCATTGTATCCATCAGGGCCCGGAGCCCTATCATCCTCCATACCATCTACAGCATTCTTGATTTCCTCCATCGTGATCAGCTCCTTCAAAATGTCATTGTCTTTGTTTTTTACAGCGCTGGGAATAAGATTAAGAAGGTCGACATCTTCACTAACAAGCTGGGCCATGAGTAATTCGCTGAAGTGCCTAGATGCTTCAGTCTTAATGTCTTTGAAATGGTTGGTAATCCTATCGTTGACTTGAATTTCATGCACGTAATTGGTATTTTTCCTGGATGCAATGTGTTTGTGGAAGAAACCAGTGTTTCTATCTCCATCTTTCAGCCATTTACATCGGGATTTCTGCCTCCACCACTCCGATTTGCGTGCAACGTGGAGGTTCATTTGTAGTTTGGTCTCAATTTGAATATCAGAGGCAAACTAAACTTAGAGCCTCTTACAAGCATATAATTAGAGATTTAAAATCTACTGGTTTATCCTCTATTGTTTTCTATTGAAACATATACTTAACGTATAAAAGTCTTCCATGTAATATTACTAATAATCAATCTTATAAAATATATGCATACCTCCATTACCATCTTCTATTATAAAATGACACAATATATGTATAATAATTACAACATTCAAGCTTTTTCACAACACATAAACCTTAGTTTCATTTATTTTCTTATCCTACAAAATTTCAAATCAACTATGAAACTCCATGCCTTCAACATCTTTTTCAATAGGCATGCATAATGAAGTAAACATTTATTATCTCCTTAACAAAATGATCATTAACATACCAGAGTTACTTGAACATCCAATGCATCTTACCATCACTTTTATTAAGTTATTGTCTAATGGTATTGCTCTTTTTCTTTCCTTATGCATAAGACCAAATGGTTTTCCTTCCTCTCCTACTCACAAGAAAACAATTATACCAGTCATTGTCTCAAGTATGCTTTATGCATCCATCATAATGCATTATAAACTTCTACTTGTGTAAGCACATAGGTATACATTATCAATCTATGATTAATAAAAAAACCTTATTAATTCCATAAATGTATTCATTGATATCGCAAGTATTAATTCTTTAAGAGTTTCACGATCATGTTTATGCAATATGAATCTAATAGAAGCAATAAATAAAAACATAACATTATTTACAATAATTTTTTCTTGTAAATAAATTTAGTAAGCAAGATAAAACATTACTCCACTAGCTGTGTTCACTACATGTAGGTAAGACTAGTGTACCCGTTCATAAAGATTTCTTGATAAGGCTACAAAGTATTTCGAGCTTTCTCTGATGTTGTTTGTTATATACCCAAAATCCAAAATAAAGTATTTAGGAAGTGGGGTATGATTTTTTTCTTTTCTTAATTCCAAAACCAAAACATTCATATTAACTTCATTGAATAATTGACGTTATATCCATTTATAAAATTTATACTAAAGGCATTGTCATAAGACCATGTAGTACACTTGTTACCAAATGAATTGCCACATATATCCATTATGTAAGAAGAATACACTAAATATTTCAACATGTTGTGACTAGTGTCTCTGAACCAAAAGATGGAGTTTGTTGTCTTCCTATGGAATATACTAGTAAATCTACTTGGTTAAACTTACCATTTAAGTCTTTAATCTTTGTTCATAACTTTAACTCGGTAAGTATAGACAATAACATAAAATAATTATGTTTACTCATTCACATCAACATAACACTTATCATTTGCATCCCCTAATACATCATACATAGAAACACACAATGATCTTTAGTTACGTTCAACATTCTTGTTGTTATCATAACTACCTCTCGATTGTGAACTAATAATATATATATATAGCTTGCTTCAATCAACCTTATAATATATGCTAGAAATACATTTCAACATAGATCAACTAATGAAGTTCATGTATATTATTGGTTACAGATCTTAAGCTAGGATTTTAACAGTACAATCTATAATGATTTCTAACATAATCTCCTTTTGAATTACATGATCATAACTAAGTACAATGATTTAGTCAATAGTTAAGAAACTCGAATCTTCTGTCTATAGTCACAATTACTCAATCACAACTAAAATATAATTCTATTTTCTCATGAAAGCTAATATTTAACTGTATAACCACATGTGCTTTCCATTCATTACTTAATTCATTTGAATTGTAATAATACATTTTTCCTATAATACCACCTTCTTACATAATTACAAAAACCATTTATACATTTGCGTTAATTCAATTTAACTCGACATGATAACGAATAGATCTTTATGGAACTTGACATGATTTAACAATGAAAACATAACATTTGAAAAATACTTAACTCAATTAGGTAGACATGGTGATTGAAGGCATGGCTACAATGTTCCACCCAACCGTAGGCTGACTGTGCTCTTAAATTTCTCAACATAATTGACACCTTCGAGTTGGGCAAGGTATCCACTAGGATGGGGAAGGTAACAAGAATATTTCTCAAAGGCTCCTCAACACAATCTAAAACAAAAACTCATAACAATTGTCAACAACAAAGAAAAAGGGGGACTATACCACAATCTCGGCTTTACAACCAATAGGTTCATCTTCGCAATCAATAAGATTGGCTTCTCAAACCATAAGCTTGGTTTCTAGATATTGAAGCTTGGTTCTTATTATGATTAAAGTTTCTTTTGGTTCTTAACGATTTCCACAATTAACAACACTTTAGCTTTCCCAATATATTTAATGAATTTTTTTTTTGAGAGGAATCGGTTCTCCATAAGGTGACACCACACATTTCCTCAACTCTTAGTTACATACCATGCAACAAGTCAATATTGGAGCCACTCTCCTCAATTCAACAAAACAAAGTATGTATAAATATCTAATAAGTGGAATGTGAAATTGCTCTCCTTTTTTACATTTACAAGTAGTATGCATTTCAAATAAGTCCTACATACTACACAACCAATTAATATAAAAGACACACCCTTTATAATAATGGACAAGTTGACTAACCAACACACAAGCCAACTAAAGGATCATTATTCAATAATCCCTTGACAAGTGGGTATCTATCTTAGACAACAAAAATGAAGCGTGTTCAACGCCGAGAAAAAATATAAGATTAGAGTGACCAGAGTCATTTCTCCATGGAGGGAGATCTCTCTCTCTCTTTTGTCACTAAAATGTATACAAGGAAAAATTAATTTAAAATGATTACTATAAAATACTCAACATATATATATGTTCTTAGAGAGCTCTTGTCTCTTGCAAATGAACGCCATAGTAAAAGAGTATAAAAGAGCCCTCAACTCTTACAAATAATTTCAACAACAAAAGAATATTCAAAAGAGCCCCACGGCTCTTTCAAATGATCTCAAATTGTAGAAAAGTATTCATAGAGCCCTCGACTCTAGCAATAAATTCGACAGTAATATATACATTTTAAGATATTGGCTCTTATGTAAATTCAGAAGGATAAAGACTCTATTGTAGCCACAAGACGTTAGGGATCAATGAAATAAAATTAAACAAAGCCATTTCAATATGGAAAGTAAGCAACTATAATCCAAGGTTTGCACAACTCGCAAGAAGCGAAAATGTTAACTTATAATTTGTATAATTCGAATGCAGGACTTAAACCTTTCAAGCCACGACACATCAAGACAGTTACATGAAGTAAATCTATAAATATATATAATACTTTATCTTCTCTAGTATCAATGCAAGATTCACCATCACAACCTATAGATGCATGGACCGCTCCCCTCTTTTCATAAGTTGAGGATGTAATACAATTATCTAAAGAACAAATGGAAATTCCTTTCATCTCTTCATGCCAAAAAACCCTTATGAAAGAAGTGTAAGTTTTTTTCAAAAGGGGGATGCACAACCCTCCCTTCACCTATCGTGATGAGGCGGATATATTCCTTATAACCATCTTTTCACTTTTAAAATGCATAGGCTTCTTCTCTTTTACACAAAAAGGATTGAGAAAAATATAAAAAAATCGAGTATTCGAGAATCGACCCATTTTCCATGCATGATATCTTTCTTTTTCCTTCCCCGAAAAAAGCATCATTCTAAAGTGATGGGTTTTGGTTCTTCCATCATAGGAAACGCTAACTCATAACCATTATTGTCATTTCTTTTCAATTATTATGTTTCCAATAGGGAATATATATGAATCGGTTAGGTCAATTAATTCAAGAGGCATATTTAAATTTGTTAGTTTTCAAATGTTTTTAATATAGTTTGATTCATTTTTATTTTTTGAATTTTTTAAATATTGATTTAACTTAATTTCTATTGGTCTTTTGTAGGTGACATTTGCTTGGGTCTTTGTGCCCCAAGACCCGGCGGCATGATAACGTAAGCAGTGGCATTGAAAAATGCTTAGTTTGAGTTAATGGTATTCATAGTGGTAGTTGGTTTGATTAATACAGTTAGCTCTGACAACCTCGAAGCTCATTCATGGAGCAGAGGGCTGGTGCTGCAGCAGGTTAGATTGCTCAGTGTATTGTGATTAGATGAGACAACAATTCATTTTCATATGGGGAACTTGGAAGAACCTAGTTTGGCTTTGAATTTGTTAGCGATTTGGGCAATTGTTGGAAGAATAGGCAATTGCTGGCTGATTGGAAGAATACTCGAAATACTATGTGAACTTTGTTGTTCTCATTGCCACTGTGTATTTTGCAGCCATGGTGCTCATCTATGACATTTTGTGTTGGAGAAAGCTTAGTGTGTATCTGTCTTTCTTTCTCATATTTCTTCACTCATTCGGCCTTCTATCAGTTGCTACAGATGATGGTAAGTGAACATAATGGCGACCCTTTACTTCTTTCAATCAATGTTTGGGTTCTTATATTGAAAACCCCAGCAAGGAAATTGCATTACTTGCATCTTTGTTGTCATGAAACGCAACATATTTGTATTTTGCAGTTAGTTTTTGTTTTGGGTAATGTAATTAGGCAACTTAGATTGTTCAAGACTTATTTACAGGCCTTTTTTCGAATTTCTACAGGAGCTGCCCTGAAAATTAAAGGGTCATTTCGTGATACTGATAATGTGATGTACAAATGGATTGATGCCACAACAAACGATTACTGCTCCTGGAGGGGTGTAACGTGCGACAATGTCACCTTCAATGTGGTTGGGCTGTAAGTTGGCCTTTTACTTTCCATTGGAATTCATGTTATATAAGGTGAAGCGAGCGCATGGTGCCGTATTATTGGAAAACTAGAATGTTGGTATTGGGAACTTAGCCTTTCTTAATTCTACACCACCTTTATTTTTATAGTTTTGATTCAAGCTTTGCTTCTTATATTTGTATTTTCTCTGGTTTGTGTTATATTATGTAGGAACCTTTCTCATTTGAATCTCGGAGGTGAAATTTCCCTAGTCATTGGCAACATGAAAAGTCTAGAATCAATGTATGTGAAACCGGAGGTTTAATACATGTTACATTTAAGCTCTTGGGGTTCTGTGATTTAAGACGATTATTACAATGCAGGCTACATTGAACAGGTCTTTACAACCTATGGTGTTTGTAGTTGATTCACTGTGTTGTATGAAGTGACCTCAAAGGAAATGGTCTCTCTGGCCAAATTCCTGACGAGATTGGTGATTGTTTTGCTTTGAAAATCCTGTGAGTTCTTTCTCATCTTGAAACGTTGGGATGGGTTCATATTCTTTTTTAATGCAATGGATTTTTCTTCGAGGAAAGCCTCTTTTCAAGCATTTATATGTCCAAACAAAAATTCATTTAACTGCAAATTGGTGAAGGCAGATTTGACCATATCCGAACAATCAAACTTCTGTTTCAAGGTTTATATATTACGAGTTTGATAGATAATGGATCAATGCCCAATATCATGCTAAGAACGGGAATGCCTTGTGATGAGATGTCGAATGCCCAACTATCCTGTTGTTTGCATATGAACATTCCTCAAGAGTCAACTCAAATCAATTAACAATCCATTGAAGGTTTCATGGAATCTCCTTCTTCCTTCCTCCTTCCAGATTTTCCAGATTCCAAAAGATAATAGTAATCTATGTGTCAATGAAACGTAATCTTCTTTCTTCCTCATTTCAAGATATTAAATAATTGTAATATCGTGTTAACGCTTTAATTAGCCCTTTCATTAAATAAAATACGCCGGGATCCCAATTCCAAAATATAAATTACTTTCATGAACTACAGAACAAATCCGCAGAACAACATATAAATTACTTTACTGAACTATATATATATGTCCTTGCAAGGGGACATATATGGATGGATCATCTATATTATGTATGACCGTATTATTTATGACCATTTATCTGATATGAGGTTGGCAAAAATTGGCAAACTTAGTTGCTGACCTAAGTTAATTTTTTAGAAACATTAGAGTTTGGAAAAATATTTAATTGTTTTTTTTTTTAATTAGGTGTTTATCTGATATGAGATTGACAAAGAATTGCAAACTTAGTTGCTGACTTATGTGACTTATGTTTTGTATAGTGTGTCCCCAGCGTTAGCCGCAGAGGTGAGGTCAGCTGTATTTAAGAATTGTGTCAATCTAGTACACATAATTCGGATGATCTAAGCTCCAATTAAAAGTTTTTTTCATCCACCATCTTTGCAACAGCGAACAATACATAACATGCAGTGGAGCATTTAATGCGACGGCGGTCGCACTGTCCGCCATCCGATCACTCTTTGGAACGGATCCAACGGCGGACAGTGCGACCACCGTCGCATTAATTGCTCCACTGCATGTTATGTATTGCTCGCCCTTCGCAACCAATGAGCCACGAGATAATAAATGCATAGGAGTAATGCAGTATCAAAATGATTACAATGAATCTGAAGAGCATTTAATAAACTTGCAATGAAGAGCATTCTAATTCTACATAGGAATACTAAAATGTCTTGAGTTTGTAAAACAAACTATGAAAAAGATCCGTGACACTTTTCTTAATCTGTTTTACCGAATATATTAAATATTATTTGAAAATCGAATATATTAAATATTATTTGAAATTGCAGTCTCTTTACAACAACCCACTGTATACTGGAGTTATATTTATTAATTGTTTGGTCCTTTGTTTTTTTACAACAACACATTTTATAATGGATTTATATTTATTAGATTTTTAGCCTCATTTTTAAATGTTTGATGAATTTTTGTATCTATTAATTGTTTAGACTTTTGTCATTTTACAATGAACAGAGGTATATGTATTAATTCTTTAGCCTTATTTTTATTTTTCGATGAATTTTTACTGCGATGAGGTATATATTTATTAATTTATATGAGATATAGACTTTTGTCATTTTACAACGAATAGAGGTATATGTATTAATTCTTTGGCCTTATTTTTATTTGTCAATGAATTTTTACAAGTAATTGCGATGAGATATATATTTATTAATTAAAATTTTTATTTTTTCAAAGGCAATTTTTATAATGAATATATATTCTTATTTTACAACGAACAGAGGTATATCTATTAATTCTTTGGCCTTATTTTTATTTTTCGATAAATTTTTATAAGTAATTGCGATGAGACATATATTTATTAATTAAAATTCTTATTTTTTCTAATACAATTCTTATATCATTATATTTAATGGAGTCATATCTATTAATGGTTTGATTTCAACATTGAATATATATATATATATATATATATATATATATATATATA
>LPNX010612829.1:154435-171633 GCA_001517045.1 Pseudotsuga menziesii
AGCCCTGTTTCCCCAATTTTGATGGGGTAAAAATTTTTCACTCTAAAAATGGCCTAATTATTATATAAAATCCTTAGAAATTGAAATATAAGGATATTAATTCTATAAGAGAGATTTTAAAAAAAAAAAAACATTTTCTAAACTTCAGATTATTAATAAATAATACGATTTTTTTAATTATAATAAACATTTGAAAATATTAAAAACATTTTCTAAATTTTGATATTTAGATGAAAAATAAAAAATGAAATTATCATGGGACATCCACGTGGTGACAAACAATTTGTCTAAAATGTATGTCTTAATACTAGGCACAAAAATTGTAAAGAGTCTTTGAATTCAACATGTTCTAATACTTTGTGACTTGGAGTATTTAAGGTGGGATCTATGAGCGAATTATTTTGAATCTTCAATGTCTAAATGATGCAAAACTTATGCGCATTCCATATCATAACAATTTAGTTGTATCTCAATTTGCAAATGAAGCAACCAAGTTCAATAGAGGAATTTTGGTTCAAAATGCACCTCCACCCCCCCGAAATGAAGGTGGTTTCCCTAGAAATTTTGGCATGTTTGAGCTTGAGAGAATTTCATATCATCTTGAAATGGTGGATGGCGGTAGTTTGGGCATGCACTCCTATTGGCACATTTTCTCATTCTATTGTACAAGGTATCAGATCTCATTAATTTCAAGTGATGGATCCATTGCACTCCTTCACACCCTTGGCTCCTCCATTCCCTTTATTCCTTCTATGCTTGCTTCAATCCTTATTGGCCTTAGTTTGATATTTTACAATGCTGGTAGGATATCATTGGTCAAAATAGTATGGAATGTAAATGGAAAAGGAAATCAAGTGAGTATTCAAGTTGGTAATTTATGTGCAATTGGTGGTGTTTTGTAGAGTTCTCATGTCTTTATGAGAAGTAAGAAATATGGTTGAAATCCTTTTTGCTTGATGTTATATTGATTACAAGACAATGAAAATCGGTCATTAATGCTTTATGAATTTGAGACTTTGAACCTAAGTTTGTATCATCCCTCAATATTAGGATTTAATTCTATTATGGGAAATTCTATAGTTTTAAGGTTTAAGGTCTCTTGTTTCATGGATTTTTGTCCTGAGTTATCATGGCTAACCCCTCGAATAAGGACACAGTTAAAAAGATGTATTTATTATATATACTAAAAAATATATCACAATAAATTAATACAAAAAGTATGTGCGTGTGTGTGTTAAGACCTATGCTCATTATTGGTAATGGTGGCAAGAATCGCCTAAATTAACTATTTGCATTTCCACTGCAATAAAGTTATATTTTTTGTCATTGCAAATATATAGAAAATATTCAATGGCTGAGGGATATCCAATATTACAACCATACGATGGTGTTTATATGAGATCAAGTACTTTGAGAAACTACAAGCCAATCATTGAAATTTAGTTCTCAAACATCTATAAATTTATTTGAGATCAAATACTTAAAAAGATTACAAAATCATCATTGAAATTTAGTCCTTAGGCATTTATAAATTTGCAAACAATGATTAATCGACAAATTTAAGAGGATACTTTTGGTAAACCTTTAATGATAATGATTTTGCGATGCCTACTCATATATAGTGTAGTAAATATTCTAGAAACCCCAGCTCTGCTATATCCTGCGTCGAGGTCCTGAATCTTACCTTTCTTCGGCGTTCTCTGGATGGCCGGACTGGTTATGACCATGAAGAAAGCCCTGAGTGGAGGGCGGGTGTTGGTTAGCTTGTCAGGTATGTGAGGTTTTTTTTTGGGTTTTGTCACCTTTTAGCCCCGGTACTGTTTATTTCTGATTACTTTGGTCTGGATATACCACTGGGCACATGGAGTCCCTCCCCTGATTTAGGGGACTAGTACCAACCATGGTTTAAAAAAGTGGGAACGACCGCATCTGGTTTGCAGGTTTTTTGGGTTTTCCTTCTTATATTGGTTTGTTGCATGGGCTTTACGTCGTTTTCTCCTTTTTTAGTATCAGGGCCATGATTGTTTATTGATTTGGCTTTCCCTCTGTTGTGGACTGGCTTGAGGTTTTGACCGTTGATACCCCATTATGCTTTTTCTAGGCTGTGTTGGGTTTCTTTCCGCTCCATCTCTGGAATGCTTGGTTAGGTAGGGTTTTGTGTTCTGTTGTGACTATCTATTGTTTGCTTTTCACCGAGGATGACGGGTTCTATTGTGATGTTGTGGGTATTTTTGGGTTGACCTTTTCTATCATTTTGGATCCTTTCTTGTTTTTGCGGTCCCTTGGAGGGTTGGGGGCTGGTTGTGCTAGTGCTCTGTGGTATTTGTTAGTGTTATCTACAGTTCTCTTGTTCTGAGGCTGACCTGTCCCCTTTGCACCCCTTGTCGATTTGGGAGGTGGTGCCTTGTGTCCAAAGGCTCTGTTACCGGACTGTGTGGTTGAGTTTGTTGTGTCTTGAAAGGATGGATGGTCCATCTCGTGCACAGTCTAAGTGTCACGGCAAGACAATAAAATCCCAGGAAGGAAAACTTAGCTACGTCCTAGGCCATGATGTGTACATGGATAGGGTTGGCACTTTGTGTCGTCGGGCATTGATCGGTAGGTTGGAATATTGCAGCTTGGGAAAGAAGAAATAGGTCGAGTGGGCAACGGTCCACTGGAAACCTATCTTGACCTACCTCCCTACCATCAGTCTCCTGGCAAAAGGCTAGCTGGTTTTTGTGTTTCTTGAAGATTCACATGCATCTTTAATTCTGAATACGTTATGGAAGATAAGCTCGGGCTCTTTGGTCCTTAACCCTTGGCACTCAGCCTTTGACCCTTAGCGGGAACGTGTGGTTTAAAGGAATCTTTGGGTTCTTCTCCCGGCTCTGTCTTTTCCCCTTTGGAGCAGGGACCTTCTGGTGGGGGTGGCAAATATTATCAGTCGCTTCATGGCTATGGATGATGGCTTTCAGTTAATCTATGACAAATGCATGGCACGTGTGCTGGTTGAAATGGACCCCTCAAGGGGCCTTCCTATGGAGATTGAGATCCTGTGTAATGAATTGATCATCTGCCAAAAACTGGACTACCTCCATGTCCCATTTCGATGCAATCGTTGCCATGATGTCAGTCATCTTAGGCGCTCATGTCCGCCACTTCTTCATGGCTCTAGTTCCTTGTCATTTTTGGATGCATCGAGGTCTCCTAGCTGCAGAAATGGAACTCCCGAAGGGCCAGCTATCCCTCCTACTGGTGACTAGTCGACTCCTCCATTGGGTATGTATGATTCTCTTTCCCCCTCTGTTTTTGATGATATTTCCAAGGGTCAACTGTTGTATATTCAAGATGTGGAGGCATGTGCTTTTATATAGAAATACTTTGGGGGAACTCCTACTATGCCTTAACCAAGCTCGGTCCCTCCCCTCTCTCTGTCTAAAGATCCCACTTTTCCCACCTTGCCACCTCTGGAGGGCACTCTACGATCAGTTGATGCCCCTCTCTTCTCTCCGGAAGACTTCACACCTTTGGCTGGGAAAGGACCGATTGATCTTCCTACTAGTCCACCCATCAGCCCTTGCTCCTCCCCTTCCTTCTCGGACCCGGCACTCATGAAGCCTCTTTATATCTTCTCGGCGAAGACACTTGTCTCGCCCTCAACCCTCCCTCTCGAATCCATCTGCTTCAAGAAGGTAACGATCCATAAGTCAAGAAAGAAGCCTCTATCGGACTCTAGTTTGGATCTCGAATCACCCTCCTACACACCTCTATCGATTAGGATAAAAGATGTAGCTAGAGGCCAGGCAAAATCCATTCCTAGGGTTCTTAGAGCAACGACACCCACCCACAGTGGTGTTTGATGAAGATAATATCCCTCAATATTCATGGCTTCGGAGGGTTAGTCAAACAAAAAACCTTCTGTGTTCTCTTCCTCTCTCTGGCTTCGGACATGATTTTGATTCAAGAAACAATGTGCAGTCATTTTCTTGCGCTCCTTGCTTTCTCTAAGCTCCTTACAGTTTGGGAGTTTTGTGCTACTAATGCCTTTGGTTTTTCATGTGGTCTCTTGACCGGTTGGAATCCCCATATTGTGCGCTACAAGGCTTTTGAGACAGTGGAGGGGATCTTGGTTCATGCTAATTTTAGGGGTTCTTTGGCTACCCTTTCTATACTTAACAGTTATGGGCCTTATTCAAGTTGTGACTTCTTTTGGAATAGAGCAATGGCGGGAGGCCTGCTCACTCTACCTAATCTAATCCTCATGGGTGATCTAAGCTTTACTCTAAATGCTGGCGAGATTTGGGGGAAATCTGCTAGATTGGACCCTCTTGCACCCTTCTTCACAAAAATCCTTTCTGACCATAACCTGGTCGACCTTGGTCCTCCTTGTGTTGGACCTACTTGGAAGAATGGATGGGCTGGGGATGATGGGATCAACAAGAGGATGGACAGATTCTTATTCTCGGCCTCCCTTGTGCCACTCTTACAACACCATAGAGTATGGTTGTCTGTTGCTAATGTCTCGGATCACTATCCCATTTTTCTGGAATGGAACGCTCCAGCTATTGTCTCCTTCCCCTTCAAATTTAATCGGGAGGGGTTCGCTCAGTGGGTTACAGAGGTCTGGTCCTCTTTGACATCCTTGCCTTCTCATGATGGTATGGATACTCTGTCATTTAAGCTTTGATGTTTAAAAGCGAAAGTCAAATGTTGGACAAAGGAGAAGGCATTGCTGCTAAAAAAGGAATCCACAGAGGTGGATTCGAAAATAAAGGACCTTCTGGAAGCTCATCCCTCGGGCATTCTGTTGTTGGAGAACTCTAGGAGGATGAAGTTCCTCGGGGACTAGAAGAAATCCATTCTTGCTCATGAGCTTCTTACTTGGCAATTAAAAAGTAGGATAAAGTGGGATACCCAGGGGGATGCCAATACAAAGTTCTTCCACTCTATTGCTTCGGCATGCAGGAATCACAACTCCATCTGGGCTATGTAGAATGAAGATTCGATATGGGTTGATAGTGATGATCAGTTAAAAGAGCTCAGGGTTAAACATTTCTCTAGTATTTTTAAGGATGATGACCAGACAAATATTGTCGATCAGTTAAAGGTTGTGCAAATTTTCCCTGCATATCTCTCCAGAGAAGAGGATGATTATTTTGTTTTAGAAATATCCATGGGTGAGTTCAAGGGGGCTTTGAATACTTTAAAGAAGGATAAAATCCTAGGCCCGGATGGCTGGTTGATGGAGTTCTACTTGAGTTTCTTTGACTTGGTAAAAGATGACCTTTTGGCTGCAGTTGAACACTCGAGGGATACTGGGCTAGTTTCCCCCTCTCTGAACTCTACCTTCCTCTCGTTAATACCCAAAAAAGATAAACTTGTTACCTTTGCAGACTTTAGACCCATCTCCTTATGTAACTTAGCCTATAAGATGATTTCTAAAATTATTGCTCTCAGGATAAAACCTTTCCTGGATAAGTTCATCTCCCCTGAACAGTTTGGCTTCCTTAAAAATAGGCAGATCATGGAACCAGTGGGGATTACTCAAGAATCCCTGCACACCATTAAGTCAATTAAAATATGTGCCCTA
This sequence comes from Pseudotsuga menziesii, assembly GCA_001517045.1. Classification (NCBI taxonomy): domain Eukaryota; kingdom Viridiplantae; phylum Streptophyta; class Pinopsida; order Pinales; family Pinaceae; genus Pseudotsuga; species Pseudotsuga menziesii. The sequence continues at coordinate 160,008 of LPNX010612829.1, forward strand.
GTCCTCAAACTTGACCTGGTAAAAGCTTTTGATCGGGTAAATTGGACTTATTTGAGACTTATTCTACTCCAGATTGGAATCCCTCTAAAGGGTGTGAATTGGATTATGGGATGTATCACTTCTGCTAAATTTTCCTTACTCATTAATGGCTCTCCTTCGGGGTTCTTTACTCCTTCGAGAGGAATTCGACAGGGCTGCCCCTTGTCACCCTTACTCTTCTTCCTAGTTATCAAAGGCCTCATTTTTCTCATAAAAGATGCTAAAAGGTGTGGTAGGATCAGGGGCATCAAAATTTCAGCCTCCCTTACCCTTACCCACCTACTCTTTGTGGATGATGTGGTGTTGTTTGGTCTAGGCACCTTGGAAGAGTGGGTGGCTTTCGAAGTCATACTTGAGACCTTCTGTTCTGCTTCTGGCATGTGTATAAGCATTGATAAATTGGGTTTTCTATTCAATGAGCTGAAGGTGGGGGTATTGAATAGAATTTGTCTCTTCCTTCCTTACAGTGTCGAGCCACTGCATGTGGGTTTTAAGTACCTGGGTTACTACATCAAACCGTTGGGCTATGAAGTGAACGCCTAGCTTTGGATTTTGAAAAGGTTTAAAAAAAGAATTGGAAATTGGTCTTTCGAACTCCTCTCTTTGGGAGGCAGGCTTGTTCTTATATGGGTTGTACTTTCTAGCTTACCGGTCTATTGGTTTTCTCTTGCCCCGATCCTAGTATCCATTCTCAACAAGATGAGACAATTGATCTTCTCCTTCCTGTGGGGATCCAACAAGAACAAATTTCGTTTTCATCTTGTGGATTGGCAGACTTTGGCAAGGCCATTTGATTTTGGGGGTTGGGGCATAAAAAAACCTATTCTGGTTCAGCATCTCCTTAAGATTGCGAAGTCTTTGGTGGGCCTTAAAGGGTTCTGGTATATGGCATCAGGCCATCTCGACAAAATACTTAAAGCAGCAACCAATGGCGGCTTGGTTGAGAAATAAAAAGTTTGTGTTTAGAGGCACTTCCATTATTTGGAATGGATTTTTAAAAACCATTTCATGGCTGGGCAGATGTATGAACTAGAATGTGGGTGATGGACGGGATGTATTCATTGGTACTGATCCAATCTCAGGCATTAGTGAGAGTCACTACTTTGTACAGGATTTAAGATCCTATCTCAGTGACTACGGGATTACTTCTCTTCATCATGCCAGAAATACCCTTGTCAACCCGCAGACATACTAGTTGTCTACCGATGATTTGGAGCTAGGGGGTGACTAGAAAATCAAATGGGATTCTTACTTTTCAAGCTTAAAAGAATCTATCATTTCTCCCTTCCTAATTCTACCGAACCACTGGTTGAGTTCTTGGACTACTGGATGATCCACAATCCCTCACTCTACTGCATTCCTTTTTTGGTATTTTGGTGCATTTGGAATGCTCGAAACAAAGATATATTTGAGGGTAAAAGAATCTCTCTGGCAACTCTCACCAGTAAGGTAGATTCGTATTTACACAGCTTCCCAGTTCTAGAACATAGTCCTAGCTCCATTATTGGTCTATTCAGTCGATTTTTTCGATGGTGTTGCAGCAGATGGAAATGGAGGGGCTGGGATTTATCTAGCAGTCAACAGAGTTCACCATTTTCATATCAAGCTGGGATGTGGTGTGAGCACAAACATGAGGGTCGAATTATTGGCCTTATGGGCTCTTTTGTACTGGGAAACAGCTTGGGGTCTTCCCTCTCTTCACATCTTTGGTGATTCTTCTATGATCACCAACTGGGCATTGGGTAAGGCGGCTTTGCCATGCCTGTTTTTGGACTATTGGTGTGTGGCCATTAGGCAAATGATGCCACTCTTTCTTAGATTAGACATGCAACATATATACAGAGAGCACAACCAGTGTGCAGATGGCCTCTCCAAGGAGGCCCTGATGTTGGCTCCAGGCCTTTGCCACATTTCTGAGTTTTTTGATGACTCTATTACTGAGTTTGGTGAATTTATGCTCTTTTGAGCTTGTGCCGAAGTTGGGCTCCCTACCTTTTGGGCACTATTTTGGCTTCAGATCGGATATTGTTGTTGATTTGTAAATTGGACCTCCTCGAAGGTTCCCTCTGTCTGCTCCTTGTGCTCTCTGGCTATAGGTTAGGATGTCTTGGAGAACCTTCTGGGTCTCTCTTATCCATGTTGAGTTATGACCTTTTGGTCAGATTTCCTTTTCGTGCTTCTTGACGGGAACAGTAGCACATGTTTTTTTGATGTCTGTATTGGTCACACACCAGTCTGTAAAATGCCCTTTGATTCTACATGAACACCAAGGACAAGACTTTTTCTTCTTAAAAACAAATAGTAGAGTAAATATTCTATTTTTAATAGTAAAAAAGTGACATTAGAATCACTCTCAATTGATTCTATTCTTCTTTCATTTGTCGAATATTTTAATCATGATGGCATTGGTGTTTAATCATGATGGCATTAGACCAATACTAATTTTGCAATCATGATGGCACTGTTTGTTTAATCACGATGGTCTTCATTTGCAATACTTATTGATATATAGAATAAATATTTTATTTTTAATAGAAAAATAAAGTGACATTAAAATCACTCTCAATTGATTACATTCTTTTTTTCATTTGTTTAATATTTTAATCATAATGGCATTACACCAATGCTATTTATAAGAATTGATTGGCATTACACCAATGCTATTTATAAGAGTTGATTATCAGTTTTAGAACTTGCATTATATGCATGCTACCATTGAACGTCATTAACATCAAAGTGTCTTCATGATTTTAGTGGTGAAAAAATCAACTTTCTACATATCCAAAGTTAATGCATAGGTTATGCAACATTGAGGAAAATTTATGAGAATAAGAGGAGCCCTCGTTGATGGTTGGTATAATAACAATGATTCAATTTAAGGTTGTCCTTTTTCTAGTGAAAAAAATAAAAATAACAATGCATTTTTTGGTTACCAAGACAATTATTAATTAATAATATATGCCCATTGTCATTGTAACACTTTTCCATAGGGTCGAGCCATGTATCTTGTTTTGTTGGACCAAACTTAGTTTGCATTGTAAACAATTAGTCCATGATGGTATTACAAGACATTATGAACCCATGATAAGACTTTGGGTTGGGGATAATTTTTTGGTTGGAGATATGTTTGCTAACCTTGTTATGGCTCCAATGACCCTTGAAAGTAATTTATTATATACCCTTAGTGGTTAGTCCAGATCCATTGGTGTTAGTGAGTGCCCTAGAGGTACCACATCTTAGGTTAGATTCCTTGTCATACATGACTTCTAAAATTGATTTATAAAGATATCCTTATGCCTTTTTTTATATGTCTCAATTTATCAAACATATTACTATGAGAGAGATTTTTTGTATCAACCATTATTGCATTCTTGGTTATTTTTCATTGTAGTGTGATGTTGAATTGGGTTTAGTTACTAGTATGTTTATCACATATGATCAATGATGCCCTATCATGACTAACATTGTATCAAAGGAGGTCATGATATTGCCTTGAGTTGCGATGAGTATATCAGGAGAGTAATGAAATCAACACAAAAAAGTGATAGTAGATCCTAATGGAATTATCTTGATAAATATATTTCATAAAAAAAGTAAGAGCTTCCAAAATGCAATGATAATGATAATATTGAGGGAGATATGGTGTCTGCACATTGACTTTTGAAATTGTCCATTTAGATGACACAAAATAGTGACCTCTATTGCAAAAAGAATATCTCATTTCTTAGTGGTCTAATTCAATTCACTCCAATTCCACTTGAAACAAATGTTTTATAACTTTCTAGAAAAGGGTCATTATAAAATCTCTAAGCATTATTGAGATAAAATTGGCCTCTACAAGTGTATATTTTGAGAGTGCATATTTTTTGATGAAAAATAGTGATATGCCTTGCATCAAGGAGGCGTCTCGATGTACATCTTATTGAGTTCACCCTAATTCCATTTGAAAGAAAATTTCAAGATCTTTCCAAAAAATTATCACAATAAATATTATGTTCAGTGGAATGAGATGTGACTTTTGAAAGTTGACATTGTGGAACCAACCATTTTGTTAGCAAAAAATAGTAAAGGCACTATAGAAAGATCTTGTCCTTGCTCATACATTCAATTGTTGTGCATAAAAAGGGAATCAATAGAACATTGAGTGATGCATCTTCATCTAAGACCTTGCACTTTATGTACCCCACCTAGAATCTTTGCAATATAAGCCCACCGCATTGATCATTGTAAAGTACATCCTTTAAATCTTTCAACATGTAAAATCTTATGAACAAGGAATGTTCCAAAAGCATTATGAAATATTACTTCCATGTAGATTACCATTTCCAATCATAATGAACAAGTTGTTTCTCCTTTGTAATATTCTAGTACCCAACTTCATAGTGAAGTTTTTTTGTATATTGATAATGCAACTATGTGAATACTATTGCTCAACTTCATAGTAAAGTTTCTTCTCTACATAATGAAACTTCCAATATTCATGAATAAAACCTTTCATTGCAAAAAACTAATATCCAACTTAATTTTGACCGGCATACATCCATCCTAAACTCATATCTATCAAGCACCGAGAGGGATCTAATTTCTTGAGGTGTGATTTTTTATTTTAATCTTAATTTTTTTACACGTCCATAAAAGATTTACACCTCAAGAAAATTGATCCCTCTCCATGCTTGATAGATACACGTTTAATATGGATCTATGCTGGTTTTTATTTTTTTATTTTATGAGCCAACATTGATTTTTTTAATGACTTTTTATTTGGTTTAAAAAATTTATTTTATAAGTGAACATTGATTTTTTTTAATTACGTTTGATTTGTTTTAATTTTTATATTTTATGAGTCAACAAGAATTTTTGTAATTACTTTTTTTTGGTAACATAATGTTACGTGATAACATCTTCCACATACTGGGTTGTAGAACACCTCACTACTCTCAGTGCAATGAGGTGAATTCATTGCAATAGTTTATTACCCAGCTTTGTGAGGAGGTTGTCCCACTTCCAAATGATAATATCTATGTCTTTGAGGAGTATCATGACTTAAAGCATGATTATGACTTCATCATTTCTCCTTTTAACAAGGACATGTCCATCTAGGATATGCAACACCTCAGTTAAGACCTTTTACAAGAAATAACATAACATTTACTCAATTCTACCATGCATCACATTTAATTAAAATATTAATCAAGGGATGCCAAAATATATTTTCTTTATTTGCTAAAATTGTAGAGAAGGTAGGTGGGTCAAATACCAAAGAACAATTTAGAAAAAAAAATTAAGAGAGATAAATACTTGGGAATACATATCTCCTTAAAAAAGAACATGACGGATCTATAGGGGGAGGTGGTTCAAAAGATTAAGAAAATACTTCAGTCCTAAGGGATAAAGTGGTTGAATATCATTGGGAAGGTCACTCTAATCAAGTCTATTCTCTCTTCATCATCCATCTTTCTCAGCTCCTTGCTTCTTGCTCCCATTGGGGTTATGAACAACCTTAGAAAATGGTTTAGGAAGTTTCTCTAGTAGGGAGAAAGGGATGGGAACCATAAGCTCCATCTCGTAAAGTGGGAGATGGTTCAGATTGAAAAGAAGAAAGTGGGCCTTGCAATTAGAGAACCTAGATTGATGAATATAGCTTTTGGAGCAAAGACAATTTGGAGATTTATCTCTAGGGGTAAGGAATGGTGGAAGGAAGTGATTCGAAAAAAAATACATGAGGAAGGACATGTTAAGATGTTTGGAGGATGATCTACAAGGCTAGGGGACAAAAATTTTGGACTTTTGCAAGGCAGCTTCAAAGCTGATAAGAGATCGCCTTTATTGGATTCCTAACAATGGAAAGAAGATTGATATTTGGGAAGATAAAATTATGGACTACCCCCCTCAAGAGAAAAAATGGCTTGATGGGTTGGGGATAACCTACTTTTTCAGCCTCTCATATTAGATAAAAGATGGTTTGTGGAGGGCTTGGAAGCACCTTGAGCCACATGCTCACTTGACAACTACTTTCAACCTCCGTCTCTCGGAACTACGTCAGAACGCTACTTCGAGGAAAAGAGACAAGGACTCCATAGGATGGGGTCCAAAAAATTGCTATAGCATGAAAGAAGGATATGCAATCTTGATGCAAGATCCTCCCTCCCCTTTTGTGTCTCTTGTTTGGAAGCTGGTGTGGAAACCAGATAGCCCTCCTTAGTAAAGTCAACGCTTTCTCTTAGGTTTTAGTGCATCAAAAAATACTCGCGGCTAAAAACTTAAGGAAGAAAGGAATAGAGGGACATCTCAGATGTACCCTTTGCAAGAAAGATGAAGAATATGTCAAACACCTTTTTCTGGATTGCCCTTTCACAAAACATGTATGGGATATTTTCTTAAGGGATTTGGGGGTCTTCCCTAATATTCCATATTAAGTCTTGAGGTTCTACATCAGTTGGAGGAAGAAATACCCTAGTAGCTTCAAAGATAAATCCTCCTTTCTTAACCTCTAGTGCGCCATGCTCAAATTTATCAATTGGCACATATGGCTATTTAGGAACAAGGAGATATTCAAGGGAATTTCATCTCCCCCGATTAGAGTTACAGTAAAGGATAAATTACAAATGAAAGAGTTCCTGTCAGATCATGGGTGGGCTATTAAAAATAAAAACTTTTTTCAGCCCCTCGAACTTCAATGGGCCAAGCAATTTATTGTGCCCAACTCCCTTCATTCCAACATGCCTCATAGCCATTTTTGTTGGGCCATTGATCTCGCTCCTTGTGCCTTTCAATTCTGGAGAAGAACTCAAAATATGATTGCATTGTTCTTTGACGGTGCCTCGAAAGGAAACCTAGGGGAGGTAGGTGTGGGAGGGATCATTTTTTATCCAAGAGGATATGGGTTGCATAGTTTTGCTTGGGGTTTGGGAAAGTGAACGAACAATCAAGTAGAGTGGACAACCTTAATGCAAGGAATAGAGGAAATGGTTGGGATGCGTATTGGAAACTACCAAGTTATGGAGATTCAAAGATAATCATTCAAAAGATGAGGAGGATTCAAGAAGGCAAAGAGAAAGCAGTTGGGAGAGTTCAAAAAAGAATCATGTCCTTGATCCCGGATATCTCCAATGTTCATTTTTTCCACGTCAAAAGGAAGAACAATAAAGTTGTAGACAAGCTCACCAACACGGGAGCTCACCTTAAGCAAGGGGAAATTAGCATTGATCACACTCCTCCCACCATTAAATGGATTGCATGCCTTCATGGCCTTTAGATAGCCCCTCTATTTCTAGCATAAGCTGGGAAAACTATAGCCTAAAGGAAAATTATAGATACGCTAGAATAAAAGGCATTATTGGGAATACGCATGACATCCTAGTACTCATAATCCAAGGTGAGCTGTCATATCAAGGTTTAGAATGGAAGAGGTGGTGGTTAGAGGCCCTTACGAGGAGATGGGATTTAAAGAGCAATAAAATATCAGGGATGGAAAAGTCTTATCAGAACTACCTTCAGTCCCTTAACACGATTGCATAGGCATGAATGATGGATATGGAGTTTACTTCACATGATTAAAGACATGTCTTCTTCAATAAGTTCAAGAATTCGTTCAACTCTTTGTTTATTTCTAGGAGCATGAGTAGGACTTGAGCAAGAAGTAAGGGAAGTTTCTCTATGAACGAATTGGACCCTACATCCATGGATACCAAGGATGACGTGTTGGACATTTTGATGGGTGAAATAATGCATATGAATAATTCTCATGATAGATTATAATAAAATGATTAGATGCGTGTATGAGGAGCATAAGCAATTATCGACGAAATTCTCGGGCATGGCCCCTCACATTGAATATATCGAAGGGCATATTTAGGTGCATAGTGGAGAAGTGGAAACCATATGGAGCAAGCTACAGGAGATGGAGTGTTTCCAGGAAACCATGTATGAGGAGCTCCTAAAAGGAACCTTAGCCACCAAGCATCGACTTCAATATCAGTTTATGAATGTCAATGAAAGAAATGAGACCCGGTTCACTCATCTAAAGGATATTTTGGAAGCCATTCAACTAGAACTAGAAGATAAAGGAAAAGAAGGCACATCAGTGTCTAAGCATGCCAAAGACACTCTGATGGAGGAGACTTCTATTGTCAATGCGAGTGGAGAAGGTCTCTAGGAATGATGTTTAGTCACCCTCTCTTTTTTGTTTAAAGAATGTTATTTTTCCTGCTTCTATGTAACCAGTTTATTAGGGTTTATAATGTAAGAGAAAATAGACAAGGTTTGGAAAGCCCTTCTTTCTTTGATTGCCAGAAAGAGCTAGAAGAAGTTTTCTTATTTTTGCACTTGTCATGTCTGGCTATTTTAAACAGACTATTGTGGGCATGTACTCATTGTATTCTTGTCTCGTTATATATATATATATATATCGTTTCTGTTTAAAAAAAGAATAACAATAAAATATCTATGAGATAGTATATTTTTTCAATATCAATAACAAGAATATCTTCTCCAATAATAGACTATTTTTTCCAACAACAAAATCAACAAATCCCACTAGATCCAACCCAAATCAAAGCATATTGATCATAGATCAATCTATCCAATCTATTGAGAACATTCCTACCAATACTAACACCCACCCCATGTACGCCACCATCAAATCAAAGTTAATTTTGTCTCTAGTACGTCAAAGATCAAGACAACTAGAGTCCTCCATATTCCCAAATCAAGTATGTTAGAGCTTGGACTACGAAAAATAAAGGTTAACCCCTATTGTTTCTTTCATTCATTGCCACAAATTTGTTCAAGACTGTATAGCAATTCAAGTGCCACAAATTGTATGCATCGTGAAAGTAAGAATGAGTGAACTTAAAGGTAGCCATAAGGATGTAAAGGAGTGATAGAAGGAGAATGCATAGAATCTACAAGATGATATAAGATAGTATAAGTGTAGGAAGTAACTTCGATATGATTGTTTAAAAATAGTTCTACAATTTCATAAAAAATTATATTCCGTAAGAGTTTTGCCACTTGTCACACATGCCCCTAAAAAATAGGTTGGATTTTATTATGTATATGAGTTCTTGACTTACATATTATATCACGTATCCTTTTGTAAAATTCATGTTGACCAAAATATAGCTTTCATTTATTGCCACAAATTTGTTCAAGAATGTATAACAAGTCAAGTACCACAAAATGTATGCATTGTGAAAGTAAAGAATGGATGGATGTACAGGAGTGATAGAAGGAGAATGTATGCAATCTGCTAGATGATATAAGTGTAGGAAGTAACTTCCATATGGTTGTTTAAAAGTAGTTCTAGGTTTCATAAAAAAGAATATTCCATAAAAATTTTGCCACTTGTCACACATGCTCCTAGGCAATAGGTTGACTTTATTACATGTACGATTTCTTGACTTACATATTGTTATTCCCATGAAAAATATGAAAATTAAAAATGAAATATTTCACATCCCCTATTATTACATTAAAATAATTCAATAAACTTCATACTTTATTACAAACCACTCTACATGCTCTTTAAAAGTTTTCATGATAAGATCATTAACTCTTAACATGTAAATAACATAGTCCGACCAAATCAATGAGTAATACTTGCCTTCAAGGACTCAATCTACTATTCTAAAATAAACATTTATGAAAATAATTAACATTTTTTACTCATCCATCGCCAAATAAAAACTCTAAAAATGTATACATAAAAGGGACTCAACCTTTATTTAAAACTCTGAAAATTTATACATAGAAGAGAGTGAACCTTTATTCACATAGAGTGATTAAAGTCATCTTCGATTTCAAATAAGTCCATAAAAATTTAAATGATACATTAGATGAATAAGACCATTTAATATTAGTTTAAGGAATTATCTCGTCAATGTAGTTGGGTATTTGGTTAGTTTATATCATTAAATTCTCAATGTAAAACCTTCTAGGTGAGACATTATAATCTATGCCAATAAAATTATAAAAAAATGTCATCCTTGATTGTGGTGAAGCATTATATTTATATAATATTGAAATTTTGTAACTTTTCACAAATTAATAAAAAAAAATGGACTAATAAGTATTAAAATAAAAAAATATTACATTCAATACAAATTACAATGTAAAATGCAAACTACGAAAATACATATTTTCTTATTACAAAGCAACCCATATATTACACACATATACAATATTGAGTATTTGTAAACACTTCCAAAGTGCACTATACTTATTATTATGTTACAAGCAATCTTTACAAAGCATATGACTTTGAGAAAATTAATTTCAATTTATATAAGATTATTAAAATAAGTTGTTCAATTTAAGTGGCCAAGAAACTTGGGGAGAGATGCGGGAGACACTCCTTTTATGAAACAAAGGACTTGGGTATGTAAGGGGTTATATATATATTCTTTTTCATTGTACATATATATTCATGTACATCCATATGAATCCAAACCATTAAACATACATATGCAAAGTTTCTCATGTATATAGCAAGGGTGTATACAACTAAAAACATCTAAATTGTAATCCATATCTAACCCAAAACATATAAACAAAGAGGCTAAATGGCCTATAGAGTCCAAAAAAATTCATGTTACAACAAATAATTACATATCAAAGTCCTTGCCTATATTGGGATCCTATTCATCACTAGACCCCATGCCCCCTCCTTTAAGCTCTAGCCCTTGCATCCATTTTGAATCTCTAAGTTGGTCCTCAAAGGACATTAGTCAACACCCTCAATTTTGATGAAACTTCCTAATCCAAGTGTTAAAATAAGGTAGACAAATCTTCCCATGCTTAATAAGTGATTTTGTTTTAGTGAAGGGTACATTTTTGTTAAGTTCTAACAAAGGAGTTCAATAATAAGCACCACCAACATCAAGGCACATAAGAGGTTGATGTGCTTGATTAAATGTCAATCTCGTACCCTCATACATGATACAATCCAGTGTAAACATTGCAATCCTGAAATCTTGAAAATTGTTAAGTTTGTTGAATTTTGAATGAGATCTAAAATTCTACTTTTTGCATATGAAGTCCAATGTCACTTTAATATCACTTGTACAAAATTGGCTAGGATCGTACCAAACTGGTCCCTAGACATCCCCAAAATAGATGTACTTTATGCAAAACTGGTCCCTGGACATCTCCAAAACATGGTCAACTCGTACAAAACTGGTCCCTGGGTGTCCCCAAGCATCATCAAAACAAGAGTACCTTGTCCCCTCTACACTCAATGTCCCCTAAATCCATGACAAACGTCTTGAGTACTTCAGCGAAGTGTTAGAAAACAGGACCGCAGAGCAATAACAGATATACAGTTAAAGCAATAAACAAGATGCAAAACACATTAAAACATTACAGAGAGACACAAATATAACATGGTTCACCCAAACGATGGGCTACGTCCACAAAGAAAATGCCAGTCCTTTTATTACAGTCCAGAAAGATGAAGGGATACACTCTGCAGCAAAACCGCTGCACTTTCTCTTCACGCTCTCACAGTCTCTCTTCCAATACAATACAATACCATACTCAGTCGTTTTACAATGCTTTCTTTTATAGGGGAAATACAATGGGAAAATTC
>LPNX010612829.1:175061-192835 GCA_001517045.1 Pseudotsuga menziesii
AGCTATTTCAGCTTTCTGGCAATGAGCACAAGATTAGAAGAGCCCTAACCTCATCATCAAAGTTCACTTTTACAGAACTTATCTGACTGGTAAGTGTATTAAACTCATTTAAATGGTCAACAACAGATCCACCTTCCGACATCTTCATATTAAATAAACGCTTCATTAAAAATACCTTGTTAGAAGCCGAGGGTTTTTCGTAGAGCTTACTCAATGCGCTCATCACACCCTCTGTTGTTTTTTCTTTTGAAATATTGAAGGCCATCGACGAAGCCAGGCACAGCCGTATTGTTCCCAGTGCCTTTCTATCAATAACCTTCCATTCTTCATCCTTCATAGCCGCTGGTTGTTTTGCTTTTCCACCCAACGGCAGGTACAGATCCTTCTGGTACAGATAGTCCTCCATTTGCATCTTCCCTAACTGATAGTTTTGGCCGTTAAATTTCTCGACCCTAAACTTTCATTCTTCCGCCATTGCTCCCACTCGAACCAGGAACTCTTCTTTCCTGCGAGTTTACCAACCAAATAAACCTTTTGGCTCTGATACCAATTGTTAGAAAACAGGACCGCAGAGCAATAACAGATATATAGTTAAAGCAATAAACAAGATGCAAAACACATTAAAACATTACAGAGAGACACAGATATAACGTGGTTCACCCAAATGACGGGCTATGTCCACAAAGAAATTGCCAGTCATTTTATTACAGTCCAGAAAGATGAAGGGATACACCCTGTAGCAAAACCACTGCACTTCCTCTTCACGCTCTCACAGTCTCTTTTCCAATACAATACAATACCATACTCAGTCGTTTTACAATGCTTTATTTTATAGGGGAAATACAATGGAAAAATTCTAGGGTTAACCCAATACCATGGGTCCGCAATACTATTGACCAACACACATCCCAAAAAAAATTCTCGGGGGTTTCGCCCCCAAACTCCCTTTTTCAGGGTGCCACCCCGAACCCCAAGGCAAGGGGAACAAGTGTACATTACTCTTGGGTTACAATCACAACTGAATAATATCTTTGGATCTAGAAGATTAGGCTCCACAACCAACATGAAGTTTTGGGTGCGATAGGGTTCATAGGTATGGAGTATCTGATACTTGGGTACGCGTACCCTACCCACCAGTACATATACCCATGCTACTTAGTATTCAATAAATATGTAAACACATTTAAAAAATAAAAAAATATTGAAATACGTTACATTATCATTGTTAATATGTTGTAATCTTACACAACCATTACATCTATTCAAATGTATAAGAAGTTTATCAAGTATTTATTTTTTAGAAACTTTGTTTTCAAATTTTATTTCTAAATGATATTTTTATTTTATTTTAAAATTCTATGAAATTGAAATGAGCAATCTGCATTAATTATAAATATTGAAAGTTTAGGAGTAGTAAATGTATTTGTAATGAATAAAAAAAATTAAAGATTTATTTATTTATTTTTATTATTTTTATATTTAAAGTTTTAAGAAATATCATAAATTGTTGTAATAGTTGTGATGAATTAAAAATTGAAAAGATCAATATTGTAACAAATTTGTTTAGATTAAAATTTACAATTTGAGTAGGTCAAACATGTAAGAACATATATTTTCTCTTGAAAAAATTTACATTCAAATCGCAGATAAAATTAGAAACAATCAATAGTTTTTCCAAAAATGAATTTTTTCAATTAAAAATATTTCCTAAATTGATTTTTTCCAATTAAAAATACTCCCTAAATTGATTGGATTTGATAAAACAAAGGCCGATAATGTGTAAGTTATCATTCACTTGAAGCTATTGGATCACTGTTCACCTTCACAAATAAATAACAGACATTTTTTCCAATTAAAAATACTCCCTAAATTGATTGGATTTGATAAAACAAAGGCCGATAATGTGTAAGTTATCATTCACTTGAAGCGATTGGATCACTGTTCTCCTTCACAAATAAATAACAAACATTTTGAGATGCACATAAATCAAACATTCCTACGATTCATCAATATCATATTTGGGGACACATTGACAGAGGCATACCACGACATAACTTTTTTAGAGATTGTTCTTCATGTTCATTTAAGCTTTATTAGTAAGCTAATAAATAGCTTATTTTGGTAAAAACTTTCGCTATTGCTCCGAGAATAATGTTTCCATGCACTAATTTCAAAGGAAGTAGGCTATCTACCCGACCATTTGAACCGGGGCCTACTGACGCCGTTTAGTGGATAGCTTACTCCGTTACCTTCTCACCGAGACTTACCCGATTTAATTTTACTTACCCAATTTGATTCCTGGCCGTATAGTCTCATTGTATAGTTTCTATTCTGAATTGTTAATCAGGGTACACAGTTCTATTTATACATTTACAGTGACTCCATTGTACTGAATTTATTTGGACTTATTCAATTCTCCATGCGATTATTCATCGCCATATAGTCTCATTAAAATCTGCATATTTTCTATTCTTAATTGTTTATCATCATACATCAGCGTACACTCTTCTATGCAATCATTTACTGAGAATCCAATGAAATGAAAAATACTCTGAGGGAGCCAATTCTCGAGGCGAATAGAGCTGTCCATATAATTTTATACAAAGCTTGAAGTTTTCATAAATCAAATCAAGTAAGTCTCTGTAAGAGGGTGAGAAGGTAACTGAGTAAGCTATACATTAGACCGTGTTAGTGGGTCCCGGTACAAATGGTCGGGTAGATAGCTTACTCATCGATAAAAATGCCACATTGATTTGAAAGTGCATGCGTGGGAAAATACATCTAATAATTGGTGACTGTAATTTGGGCAATGTGTCACATGACCTATTGTCCCTTGCACATTGATCAAAAGATAGCACATTTGTTTTACAGGGTACAAGGAGGGAAAAATATCTCTAACTTTTCATAATAGTGTACCAGCAAGAAACAGATCCTGAAATGGTTATCCGACTTATATCTCTAATTTATTAATTTAACGAAGCCCGAGAACCACAAGCCAGGGTTCCATGCATGGGTAACTGTTGATTCGGAGTACTTCAAGTGTAGGTATTAAGGTAAACACACGAGAAAGGATCAGAGAATTTTTAGATAGAAAAGGAGTCGCCGGAAACTATTTGGGCTAAAGTTGCATTGATCAAAAGATAGCACATTTGTTTTACAGGGTACAAGGAGGGAAAAATATCTCTAACTTTTCATAATAGTGTACCAGCAAGAAACAGATCCTGAAATGGTTATCCGACTTATATCTCTAATTTATTAATTTAACGAAGCCCGAGAACCAGAAGCCAGGGTTCCATGCATGGGTAACTGTTGATTCGGAGTACTTCAAGTGTAGGTGTTAAGGTAAACACACGAGAAAGGATCAGAGAATTTTTAGATAGAAAAGGAGTCGCCGGAAACTATTTGGGCTAAAGTTGCATGGATACCGCTCTCAGGAGTTGGGAGCTTTGAAGCAGATACAAAACGCTCCCAAATCGACAGGAGCTTGGGTACATTTCAGGTATTTCGGCATGAAGTTTCAACAATCCCCAGAGCATGCTTCCTTTCTTTTGTAGCGGGTAATTGTGACCGGGAGCACCTAGAAGCTCCTCGACAGGCAGGGAGCTTCTACTGCTGCTCCTGAACACAAGTATCCCTCTGAAAGGTGCCTTTACTGCCTAAAAAAGGGAACGAAACCAAGCAAAACCCTAATTTTCCTGCGTGATAATAGAAAAATGCATTAGAGTATCTTTTTTCTTGTGAAGAAAAGAATCCCTCCCCTAGTGAATCATACATTAGTTTGTGTGAGGTTGTGACCACTTGAGTTTGTGAGCTGCCTGGAACCCAAGAACTTGTAACAAGTTACTGTTGGAAGAATCTGCAATCAAACATGAAACTTGTCCCTCGTCCATTGGTAGGGTATCCGAGTATACTTATTTATCTTGTTCTGTGTCATCCTAGAATTTCACTGCATGGTAGGAATGGATGTCTTTGAGCTGTTGTCTCAACCCTCTCGATATCAGCTCCCTGTTGCACTAGAAGATTAGTTTTCTACAACCACTGCTCTGAGAGGATATTTCATATTTAATACTAAAATACATGACAGCGTGAAGAGCCAAGACAACATCAAAGATGCCTAGCAAAACCTGTTCTATGTCTTTCAACATAGAGTTATGATTCAAAGCAGCAACAATAGCCCCACCAGAATTATTCTTCCAATCCCAGTCAAGTGGTTGTTGAAGTGGGGGGCTGAAATGTGACTCAAACATTTCTCGTAGATATATTTGTAAGTGTTTTATTGTATTCTATTGCAGAGTGATATTCCTTCTACAAAACAAAGGCCATGAATTACTGTTTTATTTTTCTACACATTGAGATTCCTCTTGCTCTATTGTCTTCTGCCATTGTTGCCCAGTCTAGTTGTTGGACGGATCAGTGCTCTTTATTAAGCTCAAGTCCTTCTACATGATGGATGAATCTCTAAAAAGGACCTGAGGCTGATCAAGCTGTGAATTCAGCATTCGAATTCACACAAAATCAGACAGAAGCAATGGGATTGTATGTGGACGTTTTAGTCATGATGAACTCATAATTCCAGGTTACCTCTTTTCTAATTGAGTCACAACATCAACTATGGCTTGTTTTCACATGAAACATAGAAGTAAATGGAGTTTTGGCTATTAGGCAGGTTCTTCTGAAATTTGCCATTTGCAGACACAGATGAATGCACTATTTAAAACCTCTTTACATTAGAAAGTTGCAAGAAAAAAACTGAGTTTTCCATGTAAGCAGTCACATAGATAACCAACTACAGAAGATTCTTTGGAAAAAACCAACTACAGAAGATAATCAATTATGGTTAAGTTTAACTTGTTAAATTATGTTCTTTCCAGTTTTTGAAGTTTTCTCCTATTTTTTCTATTTTTGTTTTTAAAATTATTTTATATTGTTTTAATATATATTATTGCCTCCCAACCTGCCATTTCCTGCAAATTTGAGCAAAACTTCACGCCATTCCAGATACTCGCACCCATGCTTCAGAAACTTGTGCCACATAGGAACTTTGGAGTATTGTACATTAACATTTTCAGCAGTAGACAAGATGAGCACATCCAACAAAAAATTGAGAGCAATTTCCAGCATGTTCCATTTATAAAATGCAAAAGACTTCCATCAAGAAGATATCCCCAGCAGCAGAAGATAAATCTATAAATGAGGCAATTGTGTGTCTTAGAAAAGCTTACAGTCTTCAGAGGCTTCCAATGGCTTCCAACTCTGGCGTGAGAATTTCTGCAGTTCTTGCCATACACACAGCAAAGTATCATGGGCATCCTCTGTAGTAAAGTCCATGCTGTTACAAAGTGATTTATTATTTGGTGTTGCTAAGAGGGTCCTTAACCACTGCTCGTGAATGGTTGAAAATTCTGCCCTCAATTCACTTGATTTGAAATTACTTGAAAGCAATGATTTCATAACCTGGCTAGCATCAAATGCTGCTTTGACTATTGATTTTGGTATCCCAGCAAGCAAGGCTACTTGCAGACCATAGCTTTCAGGAGAGGCACCAGACCTTAGCTTGTACAAAAAGATAAGCTGCCTCTCAGTTTCTAAGAAATCTGAACTACTATAGCTGTTGTCAATATTGGCTGCTTTCTTAGAAAGGATATTAGAATCCCCTCTGTTATGTACAATAGTGGGATTCACCTTGAATGAGCATGCCATGTGCTTCAGACTGACACAAGGGTGGGAAGCAAATTCCTTAGTTAAAGGATGATAATGTGTTGCAAAGAGCAACCTACAGTCCTTTGTTTCAACCAAATGTCGAAAAACCTGGGATGCATGAAAAGCAATCCAATACATCAAAGTCTCATCAAATTTCTTCTTACTATCCTTAATCTCACTGTAAGTATGAGGCCAGCAGAGACTGTAAATTTTAAAACATCCATACTATCATGAAACAACATGAGAATACAAATAGCGTTAATGATCAGATAGATGTATTTAAGTTTGGTCTAAAGACAACTTACTGCATAAGCAATGGCATATCCATCAAATGTAGATGTTCCTCGACCAAGTTCATCCAGCACTACAAGAGAGTCTTCTGTCGCATATCGCAGGACTGAAGCGGCCTCCATGCATTCAATAAGAAATGTACCTGCCAAATAGAAAGTTAGATGCATTTTTCCAAAGATGGCTTTGATATTTATTCAATATTTTTTGTTCCTCGCAGTATCAATGGAAATGATCCATTCAATCTCAATAATTGCATATTAATAATTATTTTCATTAATTATGATTTCGGAATATCAATCCCAGCCAGTAAAAGGTTTGCAATAGACTCACTTTCCCCAGACATTATATGGTCACTTGCACCAATACGAGTAAAAATAACATCTGCGGGTGACAGAGCACACGATTCACAAGGTACATAACATCCAAGCTGCAAATCCAAACAAGAATGGTGAACAGAAGTCAGAAACACTACCTTGACCATTTTTTTTGAAATGCCATAGCTCTTGATTTTTCAAAGAAGCTAACCTGAGCCATTATCACTGTTAAACAGGTGGCACGCAATAGTGTTGATTTCCCTCCCATATTTGGTCCGGTTAAAAGCATTGCACGAGGACAATCATCCTCTCCATTGTTCCCAAGGTCAACGTCATTAGGAACCGCCACACCTCCCTGGCCTCCCACAGCATAAGGATGCCATAAACCTTTAATGCTAAGAATAGAACCTTCAATTCTACCTCCCAAGCTATTATTTTTCAACCCAGCAGAGACAAAGAATGGTCTGCAGGTAGACCCTTCTGATAAGTTTGCTGAACTAGCAAAGCCTAGTATCACATCAATACAACCTATGGTATCAACAATATGTGACCAATATGCTGCCTGCTGACAAAACAGGCTCACAATTGAATTCAATGTTTCGACCTCATCCAGACACAGATCATTATCCTGGCAAGTTAAACACTAAATATATTAGCAGATACAAACGATGTGTATTAAGATGATACAAAACAGGCATGGAAATAAGTGTCAGGCATGGTATTCATATTATCCTCTCATAACATCAGCAATATTAATTACAAATAAACTCCAGATTCTTATAACTTTCATCCTGCGGAAGATCAGGAACATAAAGTTTCAATAATTCATCTGACAGTTGTCAAAATCCCAGTCAGAAAATTAACAGAATGTGACTCAAAGGAAGAGTTACTCATGAATATACAGTCAATGCTGAAGGAACTCTTACAAATTAAGTAGAAATGCTAATCAACTTCCTTAAAACTGGGATAACCATGTTACTGACCCAATGACATGCACAACTTACAGACAAAAATATGAAGCTATGGCAAAGGAATTGCTGAATTAAAAGGAAAAAGTTTAACTTTAAAATTTTTGGAATACTTTTGACAATAACATTTAGCAAACCCTTTGAACAACCATTAAAAACTTATAAAATAAACGAAAACAGAAATTAAAGTATTGTCACATCCTGCTTGAGAGAGAAAGGAGAAATAACATGCAAAGAAAGGAATGACTTTAGACTCCAAAAAGGTGTCTGTCTGCTGCCCTCGTACATAGAGCTACAACCTGCATGGTGAGTTGACATAATGACCCCTGACTGACTGCTTAGTTAATATCTGTCAAGTTTAAGATTAACATTTTTTTATCAACGCATCACTCTACATTTCTTGGAAACACCACCAGTTGAATGGTTTAACCTAGCATTCTTAGTTATTCCAGGGAAAATATCTTCAGCACACAAAAAAATCTCTATCCTGGGAGACTCAATGATCAATCATTCTTAGCTAAGTTTGTCTACTCCTCCCCAGATTCATTTGCTGGAGAATTTGGAATGTAAGATACTGTATTATTTTTAAAATAAATCCTGGTGCTTGGAAGGAGAATTGAGGAAAGTGGCCATGCTTTAAAGTGACACCATTAAAGCAAACTGCAGAAGAACAAAAAAATTCAGAATCATGTAGTGGCTTGGGTGTACAAATGGAACATAGACAGACAAGCTCAAGGAAAAGTATTTGGGCCAAGCCCTAAGAAAATCAAAAGAATAGGCACTGTTTTCTGACAGGGCAGCCCAAAGTCACCCAAACAGAGCAGGGACAGAGGTTTCATTATCAACTCGAGGGTAAGCAACAATGAAGTTTGTTTGGGGCAGGAGCAAAACACGAACAATATAGCTGAAGCGTCAGCATTGTATCGGGGTCTATCATTGGCTACAGGTCTGATAATAAACAAATTAACAATTAAGGTGTCTGGAGATTCTCAATAATTAATTTCATTATGACCAATAAAGCTAAACCCAATAATACAAGGCTCTCTAGAGTTAAACAAAGGTGTAAGGCCTTGTTGAAATCACTTTGAGCACATTAAATTTGATCTAGTGTTTTGAGATTACAATTGGAAAGTATATGAGCTTGAAAGCCAAGGTGCAAGAGGGAGGTTGAAATCTCCTTAATAACAGATTATCTTGTCTTATGTGAAATCAAATTGAAATAAAAGATTATCTTCACTCACGGTATGTGAGTCTCATTTTTATTATTATTATATAGCTTAATCAGAAATTATGGTAGGATATGGCCATATATGAGGACAATTATAGATTTTTCATCCATCACAAGCTCATCATTATCATTCTAAATTTAAGGCATTCTAAAGGTTCAATGGGGCTCTTTGTTTCAATTTTTTATGCTACCTTTCAAAGCTCAGCTTTACTTCGTTCTCTCCTTAGGATTGGTCCTTATTGTTGAATGTACAACATTAGGAGTCATTCTCCAGACTTGTGAGTTATGTCAAGTTAGGACTTGTGAGTTATATCAAGTCCTATCTATATCCTCATATGATTGAGGTGGTGATGCTCGTACTGTAAAGTCTTGTGAGTGATATCAAGTCAGGAATTGTGAGTTATGTCAAGTCAAAGTATTCTCATAGACGGTGTCATGGTACCCTATGAGATGGATCTCTGATTATTTTGATGGGCTTGTGAGTTATATCAAGCTATGATCCTCATACAGTCTGTTATCCGCTAATTTTGCACTTAGTGGATTTTCAGTGAGCCGCCAGAGTATTGAACAAGTGCACTTGTTCATGATTCAGAAGTTCGCCAGCCTTTTTCTAGGAGTCTATTCGAAAATTTTTGCAACACATGTTCATACCCCCTTGGGGAAATTGTAAAAAATGTCTTAGCATTTAATTTTTTATAAAAGGCTCGGCTTCCTGAACTAGAGCATCAAGCCAACTAGCCTAGAGTGTTTTTTCCTTTGGTTATTATTGGTTGTTGAATAAACGACTAATAATTTCTGAGTTTTTCACTCACACCTCCAAAGCTGGGGTAGTTGTCTTGGTGTTTCAGCATTAGGAGGTTATTAGAGCCTTCGTGTCATTGTTTTTCAACATGCTAGGCATAGGAATTGAGTCGTATGAACATGTACTAGGTCCCCCTAGGGTTTTGTTTGATTCCGAGGAAAAATATTTTTTTTTCGTTTTTTAGGCCATTTTTTAATGGTTTAAATGGAAAAATTCAAAATGTAAAAAAAGTGTGAACTAGAGTCCGTTTTTGGCGTGGTTGGGCTCATTTTCAAGGCCGGAGCAACATCTTTATCCCAGGGGCCGCTTTCACAATGTTTCGGCTAGCTGAAGCATCCCAGAAGGCTGTTAAATTTTTAGCATTAGCATAAACTTTAAAAATTTGCAAATCTACTTAAAAACAATTCAGCAGTAGTAAAACACATTCATCACATCAGCACACATGGACACAAGATTTTTCACTGGGGAAATCTTTAAAGGACAAAAATCCCAAAAATCATTAATAGCTCATCTCGTAAATGAGATGGCTTAAGAAATTCTTCAAAAAGTTCCTCAAATTCCAGATCTGGAATTTGCCACAGTCACAAAAAATTTTATCAGAAAAATATCAGGCTAATACAAATCACAATTTCCAGAAATGCAAAATTCCTCAAAACAGGAATTTCTCTCTCTTGCTCGAAATTCTCAGACTGCCCTGCCCAGATCTACCCAGATTTGACTTTTGTTGCTGCCTGTGGTTTGTTGACCTACCCAGTCTCTCCTTCCACACTGCCCGTGACCTTTTACTTTGCCCGACTGATTTATTAGCAGCCTTGCTGCTGCCCGGAGGAGTTTCCAACCTTGCCTGTGGCCTGTTAGCTGCCTGATAGCCTTTTGGGTAGTCCCATTGTTGCCCGAAAGGGCTAGCTGACTAAGCCTGTGGATTAGGGACTGACCCAAGGGTCCGTGGAAGGCCCGGTAGCCTCACGGCTACCACAGGACCCTCACGGGTCTGCCTTCGGGCTACCCTGAGGGCCTGTAGGGCCACGACAGCCCTCACGGGCTAGGCTGCCCAAACAAAAAGAAAGAGGGAAGTGCCCTAAATAGTCTGCCCGTAAAACTGTGGCAGCCCGAGAAGAAATAAGAGGTTGTCTAGAACTTGGCTGCCCAAAATTCAGAGAAAAATAGAGCTGCCTGGAAAATGGAAGAGGGGCTTCCCACAAAGTATCTCAGTATGCTCGATCTGCCCAAAAAAATGTAGACAGCGAAATGCTGAAGGTGGCTGTCCAAAAAATGCTGAAGATGAAAAAGCCCTAGCTGAGGGTTTTAACATAAAACAGTCTTCTTCACCCGTGAGAGCAAAAACTTGTATATAAAATGAGAAGACTTAATCTTCTTTTATAGCCTTTGTTCACCTGTAAGTGGACAAGATTAGGAAAAATAAAAATAAAAATATTTTTATTTTTTTCCTAATTTCACTTTCACATTTACCAAAAAAAGGTACTTTTATTTTTCCCTTTGACTTTTATAAGAAGCCCTCATTTATTTTGATTTTTGACTTTGGTCATTTTCCTGTGGTCACAAAGTCTTTATTTATTTTGACTTTTGACTTTGGGCTTTTTCTCAAGTGCTCCTGTGGTCCTTTTTTATTTCAAAAGTACATCATCATAAACCAAGAGAGTTATTAATGTTTTTATCTTACACACTGTGTAACACCTAGATCTAGTATTAGGGTAACTTGACCAAGGGTAGCTAATCCTTGGAGAAGCACACCAAGCCAATAGATCAAGGGTCAAAGTGCCACACACATGCCCAGACCCAGTCTAGGGCTTACAGTGTCTTCATTCTCCCAGAAAATGGCTACTCAGAACTAAGCTGAGTCTACCAGTCCTAGACTGGTCTACATCGTGGTCTCGGACCAAATGTCTACTCAACACAAGGTTGAGTCTACTCAGGGCAGATCTGGATTTATATCATGGTTCCAGACCAGATATCTACCATTCAACAGAATGGTCACTCAACAGAATGGTCACTCAACACTGGGTTGAGTCTTCACCGTGGTCCCAGACCAGGTGGTCCCATTCTCCGCTTGCAGCAATGTACTCTGCCTCAACTGTACTCTGAGCTATGGAACCTCGCTTCCTGTTGGACCATTAGATCATTGCTGATCCCATACTGAAGCAATAACCAGATGTACTTTTCCGGTCAACTGCATTAACCTCCCAATCTGAATCTGAATATCCAGATAACAATACTCCACTGCTAGAAGTATACCTGAGCCCATAAGTAATAGTACCTCGCACGTACCTGAGTATATGTTTAGTAGCTATCAAGTGTATGTGCTTTGGATCTGACATGAACTGACTCAGTGCATTCACTGTGTAGCAGATGTCTAGTCTCGTATGCACGAGATACATCAGGGAACCAATGAGCTGTCTGTATAGAGTAGAGTCCACACTTTGTGAACTAGAGGTTGAATCTCGTAACTTTGTCAAGTTGGTAGTCATTGGTACGCTCATGGACTTGCAGTCCTGCATCCCAAATCTCTGCAAGATATCTACTGCATACTTTCCTTGCGTCAGGAAGATCTCACCTGGCTTTTGCCAGACTTCTAAGCCAAGGAAGTAATGCATCAATCCAAGATCTTTCATCTCGAATTTAGAGGTAAGCTCTCTCTTACATTGGTCTATCAATTGTTCATCACCTGTAAGAAACAAGTCATCTACATATATAACAACTATCAAGACATGATTATGAACAACTTTAAAGTACAAGTAAGAATCAACTGTACTTTTGGAGAACCCCAAGCTATGGAGAAATCCATCCATCCTGGCATATTAGACTCTTAGAGCCTGTTTCAGTCCATACAAGGCTTTCTTCAGTTTACATACATTGGTCTTCTTCCCATGAGTAACAAAGCCTTCAGGTTGTTCAATATAAACCTCTTCCTCAATCTTACCATTGAGAAAGGTTGTCTTTACATCCATCCGAATACTACAGCAAGTGAAATGATGGTTTTGATGGTAGTGTACCTGGCAACAAGTGCAAATGTCTCGTCATAGTCAATGCCTTCTTTTTGAGTGAAGCCACGAGCTACGAATCTGGCTTTATACTTCTCCATGCTGCCATCTGCAGCATGCTTGATCTTATAAAGTCATCTGGAAGTCACTATTGACTTTTTTGTAGGTTTGGGAACAACTTCCCAAACATCATTCTTCATGATTGACTTATACTCTTCAATCATGGCATCAACCCATACTTGTTTACTTGCTGCTTCTTCGTACGATGAAGGTTTTGAATTGATAAGCTGACTCATAAGACCAGAGTACTTCTGTGGTCTTATGCTTTCTCTGAAAGTCCCTGGAGGAGCTTTATGCTTCTCGGCTTCTTGTACCGTTTCTCGATACCAAGCAGGTCTCCTTTTGGAAGGAGGAACTTCAAGTAGTTCTTCTAGTGGACTTTCAATGTTCTCAGGAACATCTAGAGTTTGATCATCAGACTCTTCCTCCCTCTAAATTTCTGAATCTGGAAACTCAAGTGAAGCAACTGCATCTTCCGGTGAAAGCTTTAGTGTTTTACGAAACACCGCTTTCTCATGGAAGATCACCTCTCTGTTGACCTCAATGTACCTCTGTCCAGGTATAGATACTCGATAAGCCTTCGAGCAATCACTGTACCCAACAAATAAGCCTTTCTTACCGGAAGGCTCTAGCTTGGCCCTCTTTTCTTTGGGCACATGAACATAAACAAGAGTGCCAAATATTCTCATGTGATCAACTACAGGTTTCTTCTTGGTGAAGACTTCTTCTGGAGTCTTCTCACCCAAGATAGCATGAGGGCTTCTGTTCTGGATGTACACAACAGTTCCTGTAGCTTTAGCCCACAAAGACAAAGGGAGATCTAAATCAGTGATCATGGTTTTAGCAGCCTCACAGATCGTTCTATTCTTCCTTTCTGCAACCCCATTTTGCTGAGGGTTGTAAGGTACCGTCATCTCTTTCTTGATTCCTGCTTTTCAACAAAAATCATCAAACTCGTTAGATTCATACTCACCTTTGTTATCTGATCTCAAGATACGGATGTGTCTGCCAGTTTGATTTTCAATAAGTGTCTTGAACTCTTTGAACTTGTTAAAGGTTTCACTCTTGGCCTTAAGGAAGAAAATCCAAGACTTCCAAGAGTAGTCATCAATAAACAAGACATAATATAAAGATGCACTCAAGGAGGGTGAAGACATTGGCCCACAAATGTTAGAATGAATCAAATCCAAAATGCCTTTAGATCTACTCTTGCTTCTGGGAAAGGATTTCTTAGTGTTCTTACCTAGAGCACATCTTTTGCAAATTCCTTCATGCTTTGGAGAAACTTCTGGCATACCTGTAACCATCTTCTACAATCCTGGGAGAGCTGTGTAGTGAAGGTGTCCAAACCTTCTATGCCAAAGTTCACAAGGATCAACTAAATGATGTACCAAGGCATGAGTGGAAACTTTTGAAGCCTTGTAGAGATCTCCCTCTTGAACCCCAATCTGTATTGCTGAGTCTAGATCTGTGTCTTTTGCCCATAAAAAGACCTTCTTGTCCATAAAGAGGACTCAGTGGCCCTTGTCTTTTAAACCAACAACAAATAACAGATTCTTCTTTAAGCCAAGAACATAAAGAATATCATCAACATGAAGAACCGTACTTGAGTCAAGTTGAAGTGAAGCTGAGCCAACTCCTTCAATCTTGTAAGTGGAATTATCTCCAAGTTCTACCTGAGTGGTGAACTTTTTCTTTCTGTAACTGATGAGGGTACCACGGTTACCTGTCATGTGCCTAGAGGCACCACTGTAAACCAACCAAGAAGTAGAGCAAGCTGAGAAAGAACCAGTTAGAGCAGAAATCAAATAGTACTCTTTTCTAGGCTCATCAGTTTTATTAGCCTTGGCTTTCTTCTTTTTCTTTGGTTCTTCATCTTCTTCTTCCTCTGCTTCGACAGTAGATGCCTGAAACCTTCTCTTGGGTTTCTTCTTGTTCTGCTTGCAGTCTTTAGCATAATGTCCAAACTTGTGACAAGTATAACATTCAATCTTAGACATGTCAGAAAACTTACCCTGAGGTTTCTTTTCTTTCTTTTGCTGATGGAAGGGCTTCTTGAATTTCTTGGTCTTTGCTGCAAGTGCAAGGTTATACTACTTGACTACCTTGTCATTGTTCCTTGCTTCTTCTTGTATGCAATCATGCCAAAGCCTTTCAAAGGTTGGCTGATTTTTTCGTCCACATACGGATGCCATGAAGGTTTCCCAACAGCTTGGGAGACCATCAACCATTGTTTGTACAAGATCACCATCATCAACAGTAACACCAGTAGCAAGGAGTTGATCTCTTACTTGTTTGATCTTGGTGAAGAAGGAACCAACACTTCTATCTTTGTTCAACTTCAAAGTTCGTAGCTTTTTCTTCAAGACTCTCTTTTGACTGTGTTGCCTACCTATTTCGACTAGGTGGCAACTCCATGTACATGAAGTGTACATAATTGTACTTTGGAAAAATCTGAGGATTTTTCCACTTTTGCAGGGCAATTGCCCCTTTGTAAAACGAAATGTCCGCTCCCCTGCGTGGGAAAATTAATGTAATTTTATGTGCTGGTATGGATCATATGATACGGATGCCATACCATGGAACGGGTTGTTAGGGAAGTCCCCTCATCGAGTGTTTTTCCCTTTCCAATTGACCTTGTTGCGTAAACGAGTTTAATCAGTTTGGTTTTCACTCAAAATCCTCCAAAGTGGTGACGGACATTCTACCAGTCAATTCCATGAGGTGGCTAAGGCTTTAAAGAGTGATTCATGACCATGCTAGGCATCTGTATAGAGTCTTGCGGAATTTCGTTGTGTTGTATTTTTATTAATTTTTCCAGTTAATTAATTTCACCCCTTGGTGGTTAATTAACTAAGTTTTGATGTAATAATGTAATTGCTCAAGCATGGCATTTTGTAATAGGGGCTATGAATGCAAAGTAAATTGCTATGAAACCCCCTAAGCCACTGCTTCGAGTCCCATGTCATTCAGACAAGCAATTGAAGAGATAGACCAATTTTGGTCAGGAGGGGTCTATCTCCCCTAGGGAAATTTTTAATTTTCCTAAGTCAAAAAATCATATTATTTGATTTTGAAGGAAAAAATCAAATAAAGTCATGGTAATTTTGTTTGGGGGTCGTTAAGCCTAGGAAAATTTATTTCATAATTTTTTCACCCCCCCATGGCCAACATATTAATTTTTCCAATTTTATTTTTTAATTTTTCCTAAGTCAAATTAGGAAAATTTAAAAATTAAAGTGAAAAATTAAATCTATGGTAAAAATTATTTTTAGCCTAAGTTAAAGGTTAAATATCATTTTTGAGAAAAGGCTATGGTCAAATCCAAATCTAGAGCCAAAATGTGGGTTAAAAGCTTCACTAAAGGGGGCGTCCATGTATTAAAACCCTCACTAAATAGAGAGGGCGCTAGCTAGATTGGAGGACGTCACTAGTTTAGTGGGGCGCCAATATAAAACCCCCATTTTGGAGAAGGGGCGCTACCATGGAATAGAGGAGGCCCACATATAGTAAGGGCGTCACATTAATATAGTGGGGCGCATGCAATAAAGGGCGTCTAGATTTGGTAGAAGCACCACATTTGGAGGGCGTCAAGGCTTTAAAGAGGGGCGCTACCCATCATAAAGAGGATCCACCACAAATGGAGAAGGCACTAAACATGTAGAGGGGCGCTATTTTGGAGGAAGGGCGCCATTCTTATGAGGTCAAAGCTAGATTTGGAGGAGGACCCACATCAAAGCTCATCAATAGATCTAAGGGTGGACATTCAGTCAAATACCTAGATCTGAGGGTGTATATTGGTTTGACATGGATCAAGCACTCTGGCCATTGATTGAAAATTAATCCAAGGGTGTAGATTGATTAAGAGGAATAAAAGCCAAAAACCTAGATCTAGTGGTGGAGATTTAACCTAGATCTAGATCTAATCTCAGCCGTTGATCTTCAAGGGGTTGGGGGTCTTCCTCAACTATAAAATGGGGGCCTCACTCCCTCATTTCTCATGCTCTCTCATGCTATTGTTATGCTGCCGGAATATTTCTCCACTATCTTCTCAAGCTCTCTTGCTGTTGTAATCTACTTGCCCTAGTTGGGCCACTTAATCTAAGAAATCTTTGGAGGGGCATTGTGCTACATTTTTCCATTTTTCATGATCAAATGTTGTAAGGTAACTTGTATATTCTTTTAGCTTTGCATCTTTTGTATTTGTCTAGTTAGCTCTCCACAAAGTATTTTGTGGAGAGATTAGAGAGTAAAAGTATTTTTGCTCTCTTTTGTGAACTGTTTAACATTTTTCTTCAAAGTATTTTGCAGGGATTGTTGGACATTCATCTCTAGGCTTACAATTTCTTGCAGAGTTAGATTTGTTGCAGGTTTTCCAAGCAAGGGTATCTCTCCAGGGTTCTCATTTCTGCAAAATTTCAATTCGGCCATCTACTTTCAGCCTGTTTTAAACAGGGTTTTATTCACTGTTTAGTGGATATAAACCTTGTTTTAGAGCCCTAACCTCATATATATTAATTTAACCTGTTATTTCTGCTATTTTAGTATCATTTAGGTGGTTGAAAACTCAGTTTTCAGCCCTCTAAACTTCATATTTCTGTCATACTTTCGCTCAGATTTTTATGTAAAAAATTGTAAATTTTGTACTAATATTGTAACAGCAAAATTTTTAGTATTTCATGTGATTTGCAGCGAAGAATAGCTCGCTGTTTTTTGACAGGTTGTGCACATTTAAAGGAGAGTTGCTGCCCAAAAGGACACAGAAATACCTCAAGCTTCAACCGGTTCCAAAAGGGGTTCAAGCCCTCAACTCTTTCCTTCCTTTTCTGTTATTTGTAAACCCCAAAGAGGAGTCCTCTTGGGGTATTCTGCAAAATTTATAAAGAATTTGTAATATACACATAAATAGATTAGGAAGTAGAAAATTGCTTTATTTTCTGTTCACCCACCTCTTTTTGTGACAGACCACCATCTCTGTCACAAAGATTGAAGTGGGGTTAGTTTACTATTCATTTCAGTTACATTTAGTTTACTGTTTTATTCATTCACCCACCTATCTCTGTTACAGACCACCATCTCTGTAACAGAGATTGTTGTGAGGTTAGCTTAATCAGTTTTCTTTCCACCCACCTATCTCTGTGACAGACTACCATCTCTGTCACAGAGATTGCTGTGCGGTTAAGCATTGTTCTAGTTAGTTACAGTTTCTTTCAATTTCAGTTCTTTTTATTTTTCTGTCAAAAAGAAGTAATCATACAACTCACCCATCCTGTGTATCCTCTATCCACTTGGTCATCTCCCTTTAGGCTCTTCAAGTTGGATATGAAAAGCAGGAGAAGTGAGGGCTTAGGTAATTAAAGAAACATTTTATTTTCCTGCTACAATCTTCAACACATTTTATTTTCAGTCCAA
>LPNX010612829.1:199063-248045 GCA_001517045.1 Pseudotsuga menziesii
GTTACTGCCGATAAGTTTCATTCCAGAACCCCGGTGATATATTCGCCGACACGATATATGTAACTTTGGATCTGGGTTTATATCATGGTCCCAGACCAAATATCTACCATTTAACAGAATGGTCACTCAACACTGGGTTGAGTCTCCACCGTGGTCTCGGACCAGGTGGTCTCATTCTCCAAAGAGAAGGGCTCTCGATGCTGCTTAAAAAAATCAACAAAGGCATCATTTGGCTAACAGAGCATTAGATTGACATTTAATTGCTAAATTATGAAGAAATGCACAAAAGTCAAAGTTTTGAAAAGTAAAAAATTAATTAAAAAATGGTGAAAAGGTGACATGGCATGGGTCCCCATGGATTTACTACCCTCTTTAAAGTTATAACTCAAACTTTGGGTTATAATTTTTGAAGTGGTGAAAGATATTAAAGGAAAGTGACATGAAGTTTTGGGACTCACGCTTTTGTGAAGGAGATAAGTTGGATTGGGGTGGACCCCTCTCCACACAAAAAATTGTTATAAAATTAAACTATGGAATATTATATTCATAACATACCAAGGCATGCAAATTGTTTTATAAGAGATGGTCATGATTTCATGGAAGTGGAGAATGACGTGAGGATGAAGACTCACGTTGGCATATGAGGATGGTGAGTGGGTGAGGGTGGACCCCTCCCCACTTAAGAAATTTTATTTTAAACTTAAACCATGGTATCATGTCTTTCCATTGTTAGCGAATTACTTCAAGGAGGATTGACGTCAACGCTTGTGCAGCTCACACTAGCATGGAGGTGGGTGTGAATGGGGTGAGGGTGGACCCCTCCCCATGCTTCGATTTAAAAATAAAGTAAAGCGTGTAGCTTGGAAATAAAACCTATGTTCACGAGCCTTTCATTAAATTGAGCATGGGCGATGACTATTGTGCCGTACCATTCGTGTGAGGAAAGAGGGATTGCACGTGTGGTTTGTTTGGTGAGTTTCTAAATGTGTTGGTACTTGTTGGGTGAAGAAGGTCAATTTCTCGTTACTTCAACTCTGGTTTAGATCAGTTCTTCACTTCAACTTAGCTTAACTCTGGGTGGATCTTCGGTTCATTAATTCTCCTCTGGGGCTTGGTTTTTGTATAAATAGAGGCTCTTCTTCCTCATTAAGGACGGATGGAAGGAAACTCTGCTCATGTAACTTGTAATTGCTTATATTTTTATGAATAAAGTTGAGACTTTGGAGGTCAGACTAATGGTGCAAGACTTCTCATTGTTGTGAATGTTTGATTAAATAACCGAGGTGATACCTGCTTCGCTCTTTTTCCTTTTATGCAAGTATTGATTATCTAGCCAAGAAGATTATATGCTAATCCATAGAATAGACATTTGAAGGTTCATTTTGTTTATTTATGAGTAGTTATCTAGGATCTAAGAGTTGCATGTTGTAGTTGGTTATACGTCTGCACTTTTGATTTTATTTAACCTACCATACTAAATCTAATCACTTGTTTGAAGGGTTCTTTAGCTGTGTAGATCACCAAGCGTGGAGTAAGATTGGAGCTCAGTTGCATCTTGTCTTCTTCACCACATATTTTGGATCTAATGTTTATTGTTTTTTCAGGCATCCTCCTCCTCGATCTTGTTCAAACTTGGGTTTGAGTTCCTTCTTTTTCCTTCTTCAAAATTACAAATCTTTTTCTTTTTGGTTACTTTATTGTTACAAGTAAAAGCAAATATAAAATGTTTATCATTCCTTTTTACTTGCAATAGGATTAGATCTAAAATATTTCAAGTTTTCATCTCTAGATATTGGATCTAAGTCATTAGTTACTTTCTTACTTAAAAGTCCAATTTTTTTCCAATTTTACAAGTACTAAAGTAGTGTATTTTTTTTATGTATTTTTAAAGTATTAACTTACTAATTTCGCATTGTAAGCTTGCTGGTTTTTAGCAGGTATATGGAAAAAGAGAAGGATATGCTGCCAAATTTTTGAGTCTTAGGCCACCCGGAGCACCCATACTCAATCCTACCTCCCCCTCCTTCATTCCCCTGCTTTCCCAAGCGGTTTTAGGGCCTTTTCGACCTCTTTTTCAAGGATCAAAAGTCACCCTTTCTTTTTTTAAGCATTGTAACAGGTTAATAAAGAGCAAGTGGGACGAAGGCCTCCACACCCCCCTTCCCCTAGTTGGGGGAAGCCTGTATCGCCTCTTTTGCTTTCTTTTTTCTGTTTTAGTTTCACATGCATAGTAATTGTTTAGAGTAGTTTAGTTTGTTTTTGCTTTCATAAAAAAAAAAAAAACTTTGTTTAGTTTAGTTCTACTTTCGCATTCTTTGCTTTATATAAATTGCAAAATGTAAAAAGAACCAAAGCCTCTTGAATCTCACTGAAAAGTGGATCAAGAGCACTCTCTATCGGAGAGGTTTAATTTTTTAGATTAGTTTTGTTTATCATTTTTGTTAAGTAATAAAATGAATCTAAAATCTCTTGAATCTCACCGAACCGTGGATCAAGAGTGCTCTCTATCGAAGAGTTTACTGCTTTATTTATTTCCTTTTGGCATTTGTTTCTTGTTTTCAATAAATCTCTTGAATCTCGCCATAAGGCGGATCAAGAGTGCTCTCTATCGGAGAGTTGTTACAATGGTTCTTCTTCACATCTAATTAAAATCAGAATAAACATTTGTGCTACGCTGTGTATGCTCTACCCAGTTGGGATACCCAAAAGCAGCTGTAGACTTTTCCAATTATCACATTTTATTCCAAGTCACCCTAATAAAAGTAACCACCCAATAAAGATATGTGAAAATCCGGCACTTCGGTTAGATTTTGTGTGGGCAAATTTCGCCTGGGGACGCTAGAACCACTGTACTCAGATCTTGGGGGCACCGTTAGGCTACATCCTTGGTTGGTGTAGTGTTGAACATGCCCTTGGGACTTTGGCAGCCAACATGTCCTTGTACGAAGCCACCAAAGCCTAAATTCCGGACATATCTCCAGTACCGCAAGGTATATCTTGGAGATCCCCTTTCCCTGTAATAACCAACTCACCTTTAAAAAACTTACATTAAAACTTACCAAGAAGCACTCGCAAAACAATCTCTTGCACTCTATCTGGCACTGGTCTATATTGCTTATTATCTGTTTAAAGTGTTGCATTGTTTAAATTATCTTTTGATCCATATCATGAATGCTTTGTTTTAAGCGGTGTAGTTACCAAGTGATTGTTCATTTCCATTGTTACTCGCAAGTGCTTATTTGGTTCAGTTTCTTGTAAGTGTTTATAAAAACTCCTAAACAACACCCATTCGCATCATACACTAAAAACGGTTAAAACACAAATAACCTTAGTAACTTTTCGTAGGGACTACCCCCCTTGGATTCGTTAGGATTTAGCCTAAACGGAGGAGTTGGGATCAGATGACAGCACCTGGCTCTTTGCTTGCCCCCAAGGCCGCACCTTTCCTACTTGGGAAACTACAGTCCAAAAGATTTTTGCCGACTGTGTGCATTCGGCGAACAACACAGTCATCCAGAGAATAGATACCCATTGAGGTGTACCTCTAGTTATAGAGGTGGAAAAGCTTTATTTGTTGAAGCATAAATGGTATGTGATATATTACTAACCATGGCCATTCAAGATGGGTAACGCTATTAAGTCTCCTTTAGTGACTGATCACCTCTGGAGTGAATTACTTTAGCATATGACTATATGGTCCGGGGTAATATAAAATGATCATAGCATGTGACAATTATTCTGAGTATAATATGATATGATAGATGATTAAGTTAAACATACATTGACCATGCAGTAAGATAAAGAGATACACAATAAAGAGATAAAGAGAAAGAGAAAGAGAATTGCCCATGCAAATGTCTGAGTGAACTCAAGTTGTAAAGCTTCAGTATGCCGCAATCGGTGCTTCAGTTTCAACATTAGTTGAACTATTAATGAATGTAATCAGTTAAGTAAAAAAGAGCTCAATGTTCATCAGTTAGCATGCATCAATTAACTAAAGAGATCCATGCAAAAGTTAATAATAGTATCTTGCATAGACGACACTAAAATTGAAGCACCATGACACTTAAGTTAGCCTCCTAACTAAGAGGTCATACATTCATTTAAAGATTGGTTCAGTTCAAAGTCAGATAACATCAATTAAAAGCTAAACTTGGAAGGTATGGCGCATGTCTTTGTGCATGATGAAGAATCGAAGGCTCTGACTTGGCACTAGTGCTGGCAAGGTGCTAATGATTTGCATGGAGAGGAATCCAAGGCACTGACTTGGCACCTTTGAAGGAAAATTTGAAATTGTAATGCATGGGTGGATAATTCTCATGCAACCATTTGCTAGGGTTTGCATGGCATAGTATTTGGCTTGTTATTAATATGCTAGGCATATGGCAAGCTCATTACTATTGTTACAGTTGATATCTCTTCTCTATTGCTCCATATTCTCTCTTATCGGACAATCTGCTTATGTTGTAAAAGTCATTCTCTGCAATCTATTTATTATACTTTGAAGATTTGCTGGGGTTTTTCATCCTCTCTGTTTTGAGGATTTTCCCTAGGGCACATCTTGTCTTATGTGGATGAATGATTTGTGTGGTTGATTTGATTATGAGATTCATATGTTCATTGGTTCATTGATAAAAGTTTTAAAGTTCGAAGAGATCCATATTTGCTCAAAACATTAACACTTATTGGAAGTCTATGGTCCTTGCTATACTTCTTTCAATTTTGGCCCCCATCTAGGAAGACATATACCAGCAACTTAGTTATCTTACATGTATCTACCCTCTATAGCCTTTTGGCCAACACAACCACGGTTACTTGTATCTACATCAATGGTTACAACATTTGCTAGGAAATTACAAGGAAATGACACCCAAGACAAGGCGTTGCACAATTGGACTACAACTAAACCTCACATGCCTTGAAGTGAACATTTCCAATTGAACGAAACCAACAATGAGTAGGGCCATTGCTTTCTTCCCTCCATTGGTTGCCTGTAAATTTGGCCAGAACCAACTATGTCTGACTGTACTACTGTTGAGATTATGAACCAGGAACAAAGAAAATAACCCCTTCAATGCTTTTTGTGTCACCTTAAATAGGTTAGGTTATCTGCCAAGAATAAGTTTTGGCAACTCAACTTCCTATAACCACCAACTTCCACCATTGAAGACAACAATGTCTTCTTGTTTTGTGCTCTATGTTTGGCATCACTAGCTTTGATAATTTCCTCTTTGATGCCAACGGTCTAATCCTAACAACCTTCTTCTTGACAACACCAAAAGCCTAGTCCTATCAGTGCCTTGAACTTGCTAACGTTGACAACTATGTTGTCATCAACTAATACTAATCATTGACACTAATGACCTACCTCACAAATGTCAAGAATGTTTCTGCATGTTAGTTTGTCCTTTGGCATTTGCCTCCACATCACCCAATATTTATCAAACCATACAAACTCATCGATGCCTCTGTCCCATCAAACCTACCACCTTTAAGTGAATTCCTCTTAGGCTTTACTTGATCCTTTTTGGACCAATCCTCCCCATCTCGAGGTTTAGCCAACTTCTCAAGTTTAATTCAGCACTTGTTGATAGATCATTAAATTCACCCCCATTAGTGGTCATGATAAAGCTATGAACATCTCCTTAGTACCAAGCTGAGCTTTATCTTTTCATTATGTACATCAACACTATACTTGGCTTTGCAGACCCATTTACAACCAATTATATTATTATCCTTGAGTGAGGGGACCAATTCCTAAGTTTGATTCCTGATCAGAGCATCATACTTAACAGACATGGCTACCTCACGTTGGTACTAGAATCTGCCCTTTTAAAATTTTTGGTTTCCGGCAGCACGTTGACTAGAAAGTTCAAAAGAGACGCTGCCATAGTTTCTACATCCAGTAATATTTTGTCAAAGTTCTTGTTTTTGTTAACTTGGTCAATCTCCCTCCACTCCAAACTTTAGTCTGGCAAGTTTAGTCATTTATTCTTAATCATTTGTATCATAAGTTGACTCCAAGCCAAATCTCTTCTATAACCAAGTTTCCTTTTGCCAAATTCTCATCTCTTTATAAAGTCTATTAGTGCTCATGGATGGGCATCATTCCCAAAGGAGTAGACCTTTTATAATTCAAAAGGTTTTAAATTATACATTTTAAAAGGTTAAATAAATATTATATTGATACCTTTTAAATAATACATTTTGTAAACCTTATGTGACAATGGTCTTTTGGGTTTTAAGAGGTTTAGCAAATAAAAAAGGGGCTTTATATTCAAAGCCACGTCATATATTTACCCAAAGTTGTTTCGTATTTATAAAAAAATAAACCTTTATGTGCCTTATCTTTATTGTAAAGTTTGGCAAAAGTAAAAAATGGTTTTATTACAAAGTCTTATCTATAAGTCAAGTCCAATCCAAGTCTCAAGTCCCAAGACAAACTAGAGTGTCACCAATTAGTATTAAGTGTGACCATATACCAATGTAAGCATCAAAAAGAGCGCTCACAAGGAGAGCCCGTTACCGACTAGGTTGCATCTAGTCAGACTTTCAAGTGAGACGACAAAGATGAACAAAGCACTTGTTCAAAATAAGAGCTCAGAGGTCCATTAGGCCTTCATGGCCTTTTTATTTTTTGTACCACATGTTCATACCCCTTCGGGGAAATTATAATAAATGTACTAACATTGCATTTTTTTTGTAAAGGAGTTGGCTTCCTAAGACTTAAACGTCAATCCGATCATTCCAGGGTGTTTTTTCTCTTGTCAATTATGCAATGCTGAATAAGCGATGTATAATTTTCGAGTTTTTCATCGCTCCTCCAAAGTTGGAATGGTCGTCTTGGTGGGTAGGCCTTAAGATGTTATTAAAGTTCACGTGTCAATGTATATGAATGTGCTAGGAGTTGATATTGAATCGTATGGACATGTGCTAGGTCCCCCTAGAGTTTCATCCGATTCTGAGAAAAATAATTTTTTCGTTTTTTAAGCCATTTTTTAATGGTTTAATTAAAAAACTTGTAAATGGCATAAAAACTTGATCTGGAGACATAATTTGGCGTGGGAATTCTCATTTTAATGCTCATAGCATACTCTTTACCCGGAGACCCACTTTTCATACACCCGGGTGTTTGGAAGGTCAGTTATGGTCATTTTTCGCTATCAAAGCATTAAAATGACATTTAAATACTAAAAGTGCAACAAGTTGGCATAAGTCAAAATTTAAAAAAAATGCAAAAAGTGATTTTTTAATGGTTAATGGGTGATTGGGCATGGTGATCCCCATGTTGGCGACTTATCCTAAGGAGGAAAGCGTCACTTTAAGATTGGTTTTCATGTCATGCATTTTTCCAAAGTTTGAACTCACACTATGGCCCATACAAATGTTTCAAGGAGTGGAGTGTGGGCCATGCTTATGATTAGCAAGTAGATGACATGAGTGTGACTCATCACTTGAAAATGATGTCACCTTTTATGTTACAACAATAAAATAGTAAAGGAGGAAGATGCTACACTGTATCCGAGTGTAATTAGCTAGCCCGTATCTGGGTTAAGGAGAAAGATGTTTCATCTTCAGAATATGAATGAATAAATAATTAATATATGAATGAGATGATTGATTACAATGGATATGGCCGTCTTAAATATGGCTTGGCCATCAAATATTGAAGAGACACTTCTCTTCATAAACTATATTTAATATTGTAAATTACTATTACTAATGGTTACCTATTTATTTACTATTTTATTGTTGTAACATTGCCTTCCCCTTAGGAAAGCTTTGTCCTCAAAGCATAGATTATTGTTGTCCTCTTTTCATTCTCGTTTTGTGTTGGAACAATGTCATTACTTCCTTTTATGTTTTTTGTTTTAGAGCTTGTATTAGGTATGTGTTTGGTCTTTGCGCGATAGTTTGTCAATTTCTCTTCACTTGTAACTTGGATTTGTACTCCATTCCGTTTATTATTGTTGTTCCATTTTCCATGTACATGAATACCAAGAATATTTTTGTGATTGACCATATCAAGCCCACAAAATGAAGGATATATATGGTCCTTCATTGCTGAAAAGATTGCTACTGGATGTGTAATATTCATCATCGACCATTTTAATGCCAGCTTTGTTCTTGGTTTAAGTTTTTCATGATTATGTTTATGTTCATACTTTGTTTTAGAAATCGCTTGTCCCACGATATTTAGGATGTCATCATGTAATGTTTCCCTTTTTTTACCCTTACGAGTTATCTCGAGAAGTGATGTCTCATGGGGCTTCTCACACTTGAAGTCGCCAGATAGTGTTACATTTAGGTTTCTCTAGGGTGGTAGAACAGTTAAGGTAGAAGATGAATTTAAAATATCTGATTTCCTTGACTTAAATTCCTCTGCATACTGTAGGATCCATCTTTTGTCATTGTATTGATCATCATTATTATCAACAACACTGGCTTGACTTTTATTATGATCTTGGTTGAGCTCATTTCTACTTTTATCAAATATATTATTGGTACTTTGGTCATCCCTAAGATATTTTGTCTCCTTGTCTTGTTTAATGTCTTGATCGATTTTGTTGCTCTCATTTTTGTTGCCATATTGGTCCAACATATCTAAGCTACTAACATGGTCTGTACTAGACCTTTGTTTTTCTAATACTTCCATTATTGTATTCTGGTTCTATGTTATGCCGCTCATGTTCTGTGCCATGGTGCTCATGTTCTGTGATATCGCGCTCATCTTGTCATCTAACTCTTTGTGTTTCTCGATCATGACGTCCAATTTGTCGTCTAGTCTTCTTTCTAACACTAGAACAACTTCGTTTTTGATTTATATCTTCAGCGTTGCATTGTTATTTTTCATTTCTTCTCCGAATTTTTCTTGGTTGGCAACGAGGGCTTTGGCGTCCTTCTCTAATTTTCCAATTTGGTCTTTTAGATCTGCCATAGTCTTGGTTCGAGTATGCGGCGGTGAATATTTGGATGTTTATTTTGATTTATGGAGGAATAAAAGACAACTAATGTCTTTGAGATAATTGATTTAATAATAATAATAATTATTATTATTATTAAATTAAGAAAATAATATAATAATAATTATTTGAAAATAATACTAAATAGTGTTATTATATATGTTATTTATTAAATTAAAAAAATATATTATAGCAAATGGAGACGATGTGCAGTATGGTTGAAGCGTGGTGTGGCTGGATGGGAGTGCGATGTAGAGTGGGAAGAGAGGCATGTAGAGAGAAGGAGACGGTAGCAGAGTGGAAGAATTGTGCAGGAACAAAGAACGTAGCTAGAGAGTGCGTGGGAGTGGGCAAAATTGATGAGGGTCGAGAGGTGATATGGGAGGAGGGTTGGGATGAGAAAATGATAGGGTTTAAGGGAGCCGAATCCGAGCTGAGAATAGGAGGAGCGAATCCCCTCTGATACCAATGTTACACTGTATTCGAGTGTAATTAGCTATCCCGTATCCGAGTTAAGGAAGAAGATTTTGCATCTTTAGAATATGAATGAATAAATAATTAATATATGAATGGGATGATTGATTACAAATGATATGGCCGTCTTAAACATGGCTTGGCCATCAAATATTGAAGAGACACTTCTCTTCATAAACTATATTTAATATTATTAATTACTATTACTAATGGTTACCTATTTATTTATGTTAGACACTGAGAGGGGGGTGAATCAGTGTGAAGCAATAATTAAAACTTTTCTTAGCTTATCACAATCAACTATCAATTCATCATATGATAATTCTGCTAATCTCTTAATCACTTCATAAGCATCTTTCACTTCATCATTCACATATCAAAAGCATTTGAATCATCAAGAACCATAACACAAAAGAACACAACACCATATACTTTTGTAATCTTTTTGTATTAGTTTTGGCTCGGCTACAACCGTTAGGTAAAATCAGCACCTACCGATACGTAGAGCACCTACTCTTCATCCAGGACCCTGCCTGGTTTTCTTAGACCCTGCTAAGAAGGGTTTGAGGTATCCTAACCTCAAAAGTAAGACAAGCTTGCTTTTACAATTAAAGCTCACTGTCACACTGTCACATGTGCTCACTGCCACATCATCTTTCTGTCCATGTCATCACTGTCATATTAAACATCACTACTGCTGGTCATCTTCTGCTGCAACACTCT
Organism: Pseudotsuga menziesii; assembly: GCA_001517045.1. NCBI lineage: Eukaryota > Viridiplantae > Streptophyta > Pinopsida > Pinales > Pinaceae > Pseudotsuga > Pseudotsuga menziesii. Next base: position 209,224 of record LPNX010612829.1, read on the forward strand.
TCTGCTCATCACTGCTGCTAATCAACCTTTGATTAGTACCTCATCTGCTGTTCATAAACCTCTGCTTCTTATCAATGCTGCTGCTCATCACTATTGTTTATTGTCATCCACAATTTCTGAAGAATCTCTGTTCTGCTATTTCTTGACTTATGCATAGATGTCAATTCCAGTCATCATCTAAACATGTCCCCAACTAATCAACACTGAACCATTCAAATCATCTTTGGTTAGCTCATCAAAGTCTGCATATGTCAAAGATATCAGTCTATCACAATCAACTAGTCCACTGCATCATTAAGTCACTTGTCGAATCCTCCTGGTCTGTCCTCTGCTCATAAATGCTTGTGCTTATGTCAAAACATAATGCAACTGACATCAACTGCTGTACTATTACTAGATTGTCACTGTCATATACAGGCCATGTCAAGTCATAAAGAAGTTTTGGTCATACACATCGTGCCAAGATATCAAGAAGTCTGTTGATATACTGTTTATGTCAAGACATCAAAGAGTCTGCTCATACATTGCTCATTCTCTCACCTACTCAATCATTAACCATTATGTCTTATCAAGTCAATGTACAGTCATAAGGACTATCACCTTCTGAACTCAAAAGGTGCATGACTAAATCTTGGAGAGTCCTTCAACCCTTGAGGCCTGATCAAGGTTCTTATGAACAAAGTGCTATGTATATGCTTCAAAAGACTGTCAGCACTTTTATCTGCATATAGGTCTACTCTTATCACTTAAGAGCTTGCTTTCAACAAGGCATCATCTTCATTCAGTATATCACTAAATCACTGTCATCACAGTCTGTCAGTTCTTCAAACAAGTCTTTAAACTTACTGTATGAATGCCATTGAAAATCACTGAACATATTACAAATTTATTACTATTAGGGCATCATCCCAATATCAACATATCATCATTATACTCGGTTCATCAACAACTTGACTGTGTATATGCTTGAACTATTTATTTCATGAACCCCAAACAAATCACTGTGCAACCACTGTATACAAAACTTAGCAGTGCATGTATGTCAAGACAAGGTACAGGCCATCACAAAACTGGGACTGTTTTCACCTTATGGATAAGTGCTGTAGATGACTATAATTCAGGACTGTAGAAGACCAAAAATATCAGACATAAGTAGCAATAACCTCAATTGATTGTTCACACTTCATCTTCATGTAGGGAGTGTCTTAGAAATGCTTCAATACTCGTCTTACAAACTCAGATCTCTGCTGCGCTGTGTGTGTTAGCTTGTTCTCAACGGAGCTGTGCATACCTTCTTCAGACTTCGTGTGCCATGACCTCAATTTTGGGTCTTCACTGTCTCCTAAGCTGATCTTACTTTAACAGGATCAGACTTAATGCACCTGTGGGTTCTAAAGTCAGTGCAAGCCAAAATTCTGTTCATAAAATCAGTCCAATGAATAGTAAAAAAAATGGAGCCCAAAAATAAGTGTAATGTACAGTAAAAAGAAGATTGAATTCTTGTCCCAAATCAGCAAACAAAAGAGCCCTTTATCCTTGAGATAGTCCAACATGGAATGCTTTAAAACTATTCCAAAATAACTTCAAAATTCCTCATCAATGGCTATACCAAATTGATCATATATCGAGTTCCAAATAAGACTTGATTCTTCCTCTACTGCTGCTGCCACGTCACTTTATGCCTGGACTGTAAGCTTCAAAGATACTTCGGGACTAGGACTGTCATGCCTCATCAATTAGAGCTGTCATCTTCATCAAATTAGGGCTGTCATCTTCATCAAATTAGGGCTGTCATCCATAGACTGTTTTGTTGTGAAAAGACCATTTTATTGGACTGCCATCAAAACAGGAAGGCTTTTCCAACAAAAATAAGGCCCTCTCCTAACTGCTCCCATCAAAACTTAGGCCACACTCTTCACTGCTGCCACCGAAGTTTTCAAAGTGATGTTTGCTGCAAAAACAAACCCTAAAAGCACCTTGGATCCTCCTTGATCACTGCTGCGAGGTTCAGGTCTGTTTGAACACTGCTACTGTAAAAATTTCAGGAGCCTCAGCAAAGCCCTAGATCACCCGTGCGTGCTGCTGTAGCAGCCTGAGAGTCTTCAACACTTGCACTTGTGAAAAGATAAGAAGAGATCTCCCAAAAAGAAAAGGTCTCCCAAAAATTGCCCAAGGATAAAGACTGCTCCACGAGTTTCTTTCCTCAGTTATGATATAGCAGAAAAATTGAAAGATATCAGAGTTGCTCCATAACTCCCGAATTTTCTTCAAACTGTATCCAAAATTTGGCTCAGTCTGCTCCTTCACCTGCGGCTGCCTCAGAGACCTCCGAAATTCAGAGCAACTCCTCCGAAATTCTATCTCCAAAATGAGATTACGATGGGGTATTTATACTGAATTTTCACCATAATTAACTGAGCCGACTTGTATTTTTAATGGGGCCGACATACTAATTTTTTTATTATTTCTGGGCCGACATACTATAAAAAAATATTCTATTTCTGGGCCGACATACTATAAAAAATATTCTTCAATTAATAGGTGTGCAAACCAAGTTTCATCATGTGCAAGAGGTATTCATCAAGTCTTCAAGGTCAAGTACTTCTTCAACAACCAGCATAAAGGTGGGCTTTGCATCATTTTCAAGATCTTAGGGTATGCTCCACCTTTGTCCACAACCAACTCAGGTCACCACAAGCCTCAAGGGCTTTATCAAGGACCAAGGAAAAATGACCTATGCAAGAACGTCATATGCCCACCTCTAAGGACTCCATGACCTTATCAAGGGTATCAAGGTCATCAACAAGAACAAGCAAGTGTCCAAGTGTCATCACACCACTATATGTCCTAGGAACATCTCCAAGGGTTCTAAGACCCCATCAACCTACAAACGACCATATCATCTCTTTCAAGGGTTCAAGACCATCTCCAGGGTCTTCAGCATCATCAACAGGGTGTTCAACGTCTTCAGCAAGGTGGTGGCATCAATGACATCCTGTGGGGCCACTGCAAGTCGGTGTTGGCATCAATGACAATTTCATCAACAATCTCCCCCTTTGTCATTGATGACAACAACTCATGCTCCCCCTATGAGCATGCTCCCCTTTTGTCTGCATCTCTCCCTTTGTCTTCATCTCTCCCCCTTTGGCATCAATGGCAAAGGGTGTCCACATACCTGAGTCTGAGATCTCTGATCACTGCTGACTGCTCCCCCTGTCAATATGCACGATCCTAGGACCTGTCTGTATACCTGGAGTAACCATCCTTTCTCCTTTGAGTTCATTCTCCAGCCTCATGAACTCAAGGTGTGTTAAGGTCTTTAAGAGACCTCACACGTGGCTTGTCGTATGGCAGCCATCCTCCTTGCTCTGATCAGCTTCTCCTATCTGCAACTGCTCGGTCTTCCTCATCCATACTTGCTTCTTGACATCTGTCCTTTGAGCATTTGTTCCTTCATTTGTACTGGCTTTCCTTGATGAGCTGTATAGGTAGTTTCTCAAGGGTTGTTTTCGTGTACTCCAACAATCTTGAGCTTTGTGCCCAAGGCCACTGTAGCTATAACACCTCATTGTACGACAATGTACAGCAATGTGACCAACATTGTTGCATGACCAGCACCTAACTGAGCTGTTGGAACTTCCAACACTTCCTTGATCCACTTCATTTCTCCATGCCTGAGCGTATCCCTGACTGTAGGCATTTGTCTTCTGATCTTCAAATCTTCTTGCTGAGATGTATGGAGTGCTCCTTCTTGGTTGACTTCTTTGACTGGCACATTCATGGGCTTTGTGTCCAAACCCACTGTAGGTGTAGCACCTCAATGTGTGACATGTGGCAGCAATATGTCCAACTTGATTGCATGTCCAACATCTAACTGAGACATTGGGGCTTCCAGCCCTTCTTCTTCCATAGAACCTACAATCCATAGCCTTATGACCAAAGTTAGAACAAAAATAACAATAACCATTGAAGCCACTGTCATACCTGGGTCTTGGAGTTGTTTCTTCAATGAAGTTGCTTTGAGGAATAGACCTAACTCCTTGTTTCATCTTTGAACTTCCACACTCCTTGTTGTCATGTACAGGTGCCTGGGGAGCAGCTTTGGACGTTGATGGACCTGCTTCTGGAGTCTTCAGAGACCAAGTGTCATCTTCAGATTTTTCTTTGTTCTGCTTGTAACCAAGACCCATTTTGTCGAGTGGAGATCTTTGGCAATCTAAGATCTTATCTAGGACAATTGAACTGTCCTGGAGTTTGACCAAGGCTTCGTTCTTCTTAACTTTCTTCCTGAGACCAACTACCTCCAATTCCAGCTTCTGGACTGTCTCCTCGTTTTCTTCTAGCTGACTCTTCAAGATTTCTTCTGTCCTCTTGGCTTCCTCCAACTGAGTCTTCAGATCATGATTGACCTCTCTAGTTTCTTCAAGCTCTTGAGCAGGCTTTTCTGATTCTACCTTTTGATTGATCAATTCAATCTTTAATTGTTCAATTTCAGCATCCTTGTCTTTCATTTGATCTCGCAACTCTTTGTCCTTGTCTTTGATCTTTAGGAGGAACACTTTCATTGACATGGTTTTCTGCTTATATTCATTCAAGGAGTCCAAGATATCCTTTTTGAACTTCATGAAATCACTCTGGTTTAGTTGCACTGTGTTTAGGAACCAATTGGCTCTAAGATCAATATTTAGCAACGTGATATGTATTTGATATGCGGTCTTTGATAGCCCTTCATCATCTTCTGCAAGAACCTTCTCAATTTCATCACACAAGCTATTATAATCACAAGAGTCCATACCTTTATTAGCGTCCTCTTCTTGTTTGTCTTCTTCTTGATTGAGCTCTTCTGGGGGCTTGTCTTCTAATTTTTGATCTGTCTTTTCAGGTTCTGGTTTTGCCTTCTGATACTCACTCTCCAGCTTGAACCATAGGTCTTTTGCCGAAGTGTACTCTCCTACACTTTCCTTTACTGAGCTGAGAAGTCCATCCATGAGGAACTTCAAGGCTGTAGTGTTGTCCTTCTTCGCTTCCTTTTGTGCAGCTGGTTTTCCTTTCTTGTTTGATGGAGTGGGTGGATTGATGACAATTTCCCAAATACCAAACTTCTTCAGATAAGCCTTCATTTTGCTTCTCCAACTGAAATAATCTGTAATATCAAGTACAGGCACGTCGTTGCTTGATGACTCTTTCTTTTCCTCCATTGTGTCTAAGGATCTCCTTCAAGCTTGCTAGGCTCGTGACGAAGGCCGGCTCTGATACCAATTGTTAGACACTGAGAGGGGGCTGAATCAGTGTGAAGCAATAATTAAAACTTTTCTTAGCTTATCACAATCAACTATCAATTCATCATATGATAATTCTGCTGATCTCTTAATCATTTCATAAGCATCTTTCACTTCATCATTCACATATCAAAAGCATTTGAATCATCAAGAACCATAACACAAAAGAACACAACACCATATACTTTTGTAATCTTTTTGTATTAGTTTTGGCTCGGCTACAACCGTTAGGTAAAATCAGCACCTACTGATACGTAGAGCACCTACTCTTCATCCAGGACCCTGCCTGGTTTTCTTAGACCCTGCTAAGAAGGGTTTGAGGTATCCTAACCTCAAAAGCAAGACAAGCTTGCTTTTACAATTAAAGCTCACTGTCACACTGTCACGTGCGCTCACTGCCACATCATCTTTCTGTCCATTTCATCACTGTCATATTAAACATCACTACTGCTGGTCATCTTCTGCTGCAACACTCTTCTGCTCATCACTGCTGCTAATCAACCTTTGATTAGTACTTCATCTGCTGTTCATAAACCTCTGCTTCTTATCAATGCTGCTACTCATCACTATTGTTTATTGTCATCCACAATTTCTGAAGAATCTCTGTTCTGCTATTTCTTGACTTATGCATAGATGTCAATTCCAGTCATCATCTAAACATGTCCCCAGCTAATCAACACTGAACCATTCAAATCATCTTTGGTTAGCTCATCAAAGTCTGCATATGTCAAAGATATCAGTCTATCACAATCAACTAGTCCACTGCATCATTAAGTCACTTGTCGAATCCTCCTGGTCTGTCCTCTGCTCATAAATGCTTGTGCTTATGTCAAAACATAATGCAACTGACATCAACTGCTGTACTATTACTAGATTGTCACTGTCATATACAGGCCATGTCAAGTCATAAAGAAGTTTCGGTCATACACATCGTGCCAAGATATCAAGAAGTCTGTTGATATACTGTTTATGTCAAGACATCAAAGAGTCTGCTCATACATTGCTCATTCTCTCACCTACTCAATCATTAACCATTATGTCTTATCAAGTCAATGTACAGTCATAAGGACTATCACCTTCTGAACTTAAAAGGTGCAGGACTAAATCTTGGAGATTCCTTCAACCCTTGAGTCCTGATCAAGTTTCTTATGAACAAAGTGCTATGTATATGCTTCAAAAGACTGTCAGCACTTTTATCTGCATATAGGTCTACTCTTATCACTTAAGAGCTTGCTTTCAACAAGGCATCATCTTCATTCAGTATATCACTAAATCACTGTCATCACAATCTGTCAGTTCTTCAAACAAGTCTTTAAACTTACTGTATGAATGCCATTGAAAATCACTGAACATATTACAAATTTATTACTATTAGGGCATCATCCCAATATCAACATATCATCATTATACTCGGTTCATCAACAACTTGACTGTGTATATGCTTGAACTATATATTTCATGAACCCCAAACAAATCACTGTGTAACCATTGTATACAAAACTTAGCAGTGCATGTATGTCAAGATAAGGTACAGGCCATCACAAAACTGGGACTGTTTTCACCTTATGGATAAGTGCTATACATGACTATAATTCAGGACTGTAGAAGACCAAAAATATCAGACATAAGTAGCAATAACCTCAACTGAATGTTCACACTTCATCTTCATGCAGGGAGTGTCTTAGAAATGCTTCAATACTCGTCTTACAAACTCAGATCTCTGCTGCGCTGTGTGTGTTAGCTTGTTCTCAACAGAGCTGTGCATACCTTCTTCAGACTTCGTGTGCCATGACCTCAATTTTGGGTCTTCACTGTCTCCTAAGCTGATCTTACTTTAACAGGATCAGACTGAATGCACCTGTGGGTTCTAAAGTCAGTGCAAGCCAAAATTCTGTTCATAAAATCAGTCCAATGAATAGTAAAAAAAATGGAGCCCAAAAATAAGTGTAATGTACAGTAAAAAGAAGATTGAATTCCTGTCCCAAATCAGCAAACAAAAGAGCCCTTTATCCTTGAGACAGTCCAACATGGAATGCTTTAAAACTATTCCAAAATAACTTCAAAATTCCTCATCAATGGCGATACCAAATTGATCATATATTGATTTCCAAATCAGACTTGATTCTTCCTCTGCTGGTGCTGCCACGTCACTTTATGCCTGGACTGTAAGCTTCAAAGATACTTCGGGACTAGGACTGTCATGCCTCATCAATTAGAGCTGTCATCTTCATCAAATTAGGGATGTCATCTTCATCAAATTAGGGCTGTCATCCACGGACTGTTTTGTTGTGAAAAGATCATTTTATTGGATTGCCATCAAAACAGGAAGGCTTTTCCAACAAAATAAGGCCCTCTCCTAACTTCTCCCATCAAAACTTAGGGTACACTCTTCACTGTTGCCACCGAAGTTTTCAAAGTGATGTCTGCTGCAAAAACAAACCCTAAAAGCACCTTGGATCCTCCTTGATCACTGCTGCGAGGTTCAGGTCTGTTTGAACACTGCTACTGTAAAAATTTCAGGAGCCTCAGCAAAGCCCTAGATCACCCGTGCGTGTTGCTGTAGCAGCCTGAGAGTCTTCAACACTTGCACTTGTGAAAAAATAAGAAGAGATCTCCCAAAAAGAAAAGGTCTCCCAAAAATTGCCTAAGGATAAATACTGCTCCACGAGTTTCTTTCCTCAGTTATGATATAGCAGAAAAATTGAAAGATATCAGAGCTGCTCCATAACTCCTGAATTTTCTTCAGACTGTATCCAAAATTTGGCTCAGTCTGCTCCTTCACCTGCGGCTGCCTCAGAGACCTCCGAAATTCAGAGCAACTCCTCCGAAATTCTATCTCCAAAATGAGATTGCGATGGGGTATTTATACTGAATTTTCACCATAATTAACTGAGCCGACTTGTATTTTTAATGGGGCCAACATACTAATTTTTTTATTTATTTCTGGGCCGACATACTATAAAAAAATATTCTATTTCTGGGCCGACATACTATAAAAAATATTCTTCAATTAATAGGTGTGCAAACCAAGTTTCATCATGTGCAAGAGGTATTCATCAAGTCTTCAAGGTCAAGTACTTCTTCAACAACCAGCATAAAGGTGGGCTTTGCATCATTTTCAAGATCTTAGGGTATGCTCCACCTTTGTCCACAACCAACTCAGGTCACCACAAGCCTCAAGGGCTTTATCAAGGACCAAGGACAAATGACCTATGCAAGAAGGTCATATGCCCACCTCCAAGGACTCCATGACCTTATCAAGGGTATCAAGGTCATCAACAAGAACAAGCAAGTGTCCAAGTGTCATCACACCACTATATGTCCTAGGAACATCTCCAAGGGTTCTAAGACCCCATCAACCTACAAACAACCATATCATCTCTTTCAAGGGTTCAAGACCATCTCCAGGGTCTTCAGCATCATCAACAGGGTGTTCAACGTCTTCAGCAAGGTGGTGGCATCAATGAAATCCTGTGGGGCCACTGCAAGTCGGTGTTGACATCAATGACAATTTCATCAACAATTTACTATTTTATTGTTGTAACATTTTAATTGTCTTACTTACCAATAAACAAGATCTTGCTCACGTCATACATCCGTACGAATTGTGGTAGCGTGAGGGAATTTAGCACATGCAAATCATATTGGGTGAGGTGGATTAGTAGGTGGAGGTCGCCTACCTCATGGGAGGTGGCGCATCCTCCATGGAATCACTTCAGTTAATCCCCAAGTAATCCCATGAATCACTCTCTTCTCTAGAGTTCTTCTGCCAGTGTTGGTGGTGCTCCCCGGGTCCATTTTTGCTATAAATAAAGCATGTTTCTCTCCCTTTGAAGTTAGTTGGAATGTACTGGGAAGAGCTTGCGCATTGTATTCATTTGTTCATTTGAGAATAAAGAGAGTTTGGAGGTCATATTGTGTGGCTTTGTGTTGAGTGGATGAATTATTATTGTGCTTTGTGGAGATAATCTTTGTTGGATCCATCTTGTTTCTAAGTAATAAATCTAGCTTGCTTGCAGGACTGGTATCAGTTTTGCAAGGTAAATTAAACAATTTGTTTACTGCTTTAGTTTATTTAGTATGGATGCCTATAGATCTAATCAAATATTTCATTTGTTTATAAATATCTTCATATGGATTTCTAAGTATATATGCTATTGGATTTGATCTGGGTTTGTAAGTTGTGTGATGTGCAGGTTATCTTAGCGGGAGAGATAGAAGATCTTGCTTGATTTATCTAGTTTCTAACATCTTTTGTTTACAGATGAAGTCTCTCGGTGCCCCACAAGCGAAGCCTTAAAGATCATCTTGTTCTCCAAGTTTCTTGTTTCTCCTTCTCCTCATTTTTTTATATTATCTCGTCATTTTGTTGAAAAGAAGCAATAGATCTAGAATCAAAAGTTATTTGCATAAGTAGATCATAATTTCTTTTCATTTACAGATCTAGCTAGGGTTGCAAAGAATAATCATTTTCTAGTGTAGATCTAGATTACTAAGTTTTCTTGCTTCAAGTCATCTGCCTTATAAAATTATAAGTCTTGATTAGTAAGTTAGCTTTCGAATTTAATTTTTAGTTCTAGCATCTAAGTGCTTTGATTTGTTTGTTTTCCTTACGGAACAAACAAAGACCCTGAAAAAATATCTTTCTAGCTCATTTTTTCAGTTGCTTTTACTTAGTTTTATTCAACTTTTTACTTAGAATTTTTTCGGCAAACTTTGGTAAGTTTTCCCAAAGCACTCTTAAAGTGTTTTGGGGCATATTCTACTAATGTTTGTTGGCTGTTTTTTGTAGGTTTTCGATAAAAAGGAGAAAACTTTGATGAATTTTCACAAAATTGAGCAAAAGGAAGACCAACGAAGCTCCCCCTTGCATAAAAATTCAATTTTACAATAAGTTGTAAGCCTTTGGATCCAAAGTACAAGGACCAAAGTTCATTTCTCTCATGTTGTAAAAAGTTAATAAAGATTTGAGTAGGCTCCTCAGAGCTCACTCCCCATCCCCCCCCTTGGGGGATTCGCGTCGGTGTCCATTTTCATGTTTATGTTTTTGCTAGTGTAGTTTATTTTATTACATTGTTATTTTAAATTGTATTTTCATCCTTTACAAAGTAATACAAATACTAACCCCACAACTTCTCGAGATACCCGAAAGGGGAAAGAGATGCGTGGTAGGATTAATTAAATAACATTAGCTTGATTTGTACTATCTTTTATTTTTACGGTAATTTACATCCCCTTTCTTTCTCGATTACAGTTTACAACCTGAAAGAGACTCTTGGGGATATAAGAAAAAACAAACCCTGTTAAAAAATCCTTAAAATTAACAAGGCCTTCGTTGTGTATGCTCTGTATTGCTGCGATTCGACCGATTAGTTGGATGGATCAAAAGCAACGTGGGTGACTAGTTTAATTTAATTTCATTTTCAAATTAACCTCCCAACAACAAAAATCTAGTGTTGTGTTTTGCTTCGTATGGGAAAATTGTATAGAGGAAGCGGGAACAACTGAAAAGTGACCGCGGGGACTCGTCAGGCTACATATTTGTTGGTGTAGTGTTGGACTTCACCCTGTGAATCCATTCAGCCCACGTTTCCTCGTGTGCTACCACACTTACTGAGTCTAGACATATTCCCTGTACCTTTGTGGGATATCAGGAATTCCCCTCCCTCATAATCTATTCATTAATTCACAAACTTAAAATTGAGCAAGAGCAATTGCAACACATACAAGACTCCAACAACACTCCATTTCAGCATCAGTTTTTTGCTTTTATCATATAAGCAATTTCCTTTAATTCACAGAAGTGTTGATTATTTATATTGCTCATGCTATTGTCTTAATTATTATTGCAATCTATTGTGCCGTTTTATAAAACCTCCTAAACAACTTAATCAATCACAAACCATCTGCTAAAGCCTAATCAACCTTAGTAACTTATAGGGTCTACCCCCCTTGGCTTCGTTAGGAGTTTTCCTAAACAGAGGAGCTGAGTATTAGGTGATAGCACTTAGCTCGAGCTTGCCTCCAAGGTCTCACCCAATGTCTTGAAGATTTCTGCCACGTGACCAGAGGTGCGGATTAAGCGGTAACAGAACCCACGATGGGAATTATCATTGCACAACACATTGATTAATTTTGAAACTATCCATGCATATAAAGACCAATAAATATGTGATCCTGACAATGTGAGATACTTCCATTGCATCCAACTAAAGCACCAAAGATGACAGAGCTCTATCCAAACGTCAATGAAGGGATAAAGATGAGTGTACATGGTAAGTGTCAGAGCTATCAAGGGTGAGCATGTGGATCCATTTATAATGCACATCGTATCAATCAAGAACATACATCAAACGCCTATAACCAAAGTTAGTAGAACCGGATTGGAACTGACAAAACCGGTCGGTCAACCTGGTTATGGTGGGTTTTCGGTCCGAACTAGACCCTCACACTGTTTTGGGCTGGTTCGATGCTGAACCGGCCGGGTTGGTCCACAAACCGCTCGGTTCGATATCGAACCGATCCAAAACCGGTTTTCTGAGAAAACCGGCCGATCCGTACGGAGGCTCAAAAAAAGTTTTTTTTTTTAATTTTAATTTTATTTTTAGAATGTTGGATGGGGGATGTATCTGGACACCCTAAAGACACCTCATGAACCTATAAAAAGACCCCCACCCCCTTTCTTTCACTCACACTATTCATTCGAGCGTTTTCGAGTTGTACTTGAGTGTCTTCAGATCTTTGAAGTTTGAATGTGCTAATTGTTAAGGGTCTTAGAGATGGTTCCTAGGCTTATTGGAAGAGGAGATTGAAGGAGTATTTTGGAGAATTTGTCGGCTAAATCTCTTTGGAGACATTTGCAGCAGATTTGGAGCATATTTGGAGGCGCTCTTCAAGGTATGTAAATACTAAAATGTGCACTGTATTCATTTGTTTTTGTATTGAATAGTCTCATTAGACTTTGATAGCATTGTTTTTTTTTCATAGTATTAAAAAAAAATAGGGTTTTAATTTGCAGATTTATATTGCTTGCCATGGCTCCGAAAGATAGAAAATACGCTGCATGGGTACATTGTCAATTAGTTGAGGGACAAATTGTGTGTAACTATTGTCAGAAAGAGGTTGGGGGGGAGGTATAAATAGGTTGAAACAACACTTAACTGGTACAAGGGGGAATGTAAGACCATGCCTCAAAGTCCCTGATGACTTGAGAGCTGAGATGCTTGGTCTTCTTGAATCTTACCAAGCTGAAAAATCCAAAAACAAGAGGGTGCAAAGAGAGATAGGGAGAAGTTGCAGCTCTGATTTTCTTGAGAGAAGCCCTAGTTTTGAAGAATCCTCTAGTTTTCCCCACCCTATCCATGATCCTTATACCATTCCTAGGGAAGAAAATGTTGTAGTTGGTGGTGTTGGTAGTAGTACATCCCAATCTAAAAAAGCCCGTGGTAGCCTTGAGTCTTTCTTTCAAGCCCACACTACCCCTAGTGCTCAGCCCACCATTGATGCCAAATGGAAGAAGGTGGAAAAGGAGACTGCTTGGGAATGCATTGCTAGATGGTGGTATGATGCAGACATACCTTTCAATGCTTCAAGGTCGATATATTATCAACCTATGTTGGATGTTATAGCTTCATGTGATCCAGGTTTCAAGGGCCCTGGCTATGAGGATATTAGGGGGCCACTTTTGAAAAATGAAGTAGAAAGGGTACAAGAATACCTCATAGAGTTCAAAAACTCATGGACTAAAACAGGGTGCACAATCATGTCTGATGATTGATGCAAGAGGTCACACCATTCTTAACTTCCTAGTTGCTTGCCCAAAAGGGACTATGTTCCTTAGATCAGTGGATGCATCTGATCAAGTGAAGGATGCACATTTACTATTTCGTCTTTTGGATGATGTATTTGAGGAGGTGGGGCTTGAAAATGTAGTGGAGGTTATCACAGACAATGCCTCCAACTATGTTACAACTGGAAAGTTGTTAGAGGACAAACATCCCACCATTTGGTGGACTCCATGTGCAGTCCATTGTTTGGACCTCATGTTTGAGGATATTGGGAAAATTGAGTGGGTGAAAAAGTCAGTGTTCCACAGGGACACGCCTCCCAAGGTCGGGGGCTCGCCCCCTACGCTTCCCACGCCCCGGGGGCTGGGGGGCTCCATGGGAAACATTTCCCAACGCCCCCCTTTCTGCGAAACTTGGGGAAACGTGGGTCTAGGAGTTTCCCGGATTGGGGGGCTCCCACACTCCCCCTCCTGAAAATGGGGGGCTCCGACAGGCCCCCACTGCCCTCGATTTTTTAAATTTTTTTACTTAAAAAAGAAATGGTTCATCTTAAATTTTAGGCTTTTACACTAAATGGTCATTTTAAAACGAAATAGAAACAAATACAAAGAAACAAACATCGATATGATATGCTTGGCTATAACGATTACATTAAATTACACTAAATTCTTCGAGAACATAAGCATGCCAGTATGCAAATGGTGATGGGATGAGGAATTGATATGTTTATATGTTGGGGTTCATATTTTTATTATTCTTTTTTTCTTTTTTATAATTTTAGAGACCGACCGCCCTATGTTAGGGACCCTGACGCCTCCCTGCCCCCCCGTCCCCCAAAATACCCCAAAATTTTGGGGTGTCTCTACACGTCCCCAATGTGCGTTTCCCCGCTCCCACGCCCTCCCGTCCCGAAAACTTGGTGGAACACTAGAAAAAGTGTGTGGAACAAGCAAAATCTATCACAAGATAGATTTAAAACCACTCATGGGTTTTGACCCTTATGAGAAAACGCACTGGTGGAAAAGAGCTTATCAGGCCAGCTATCATAAGATTTGCAACAAATTTCCTTACATTGCAGTTCTTGATTGAGCAAAAGGCCAACTTGAGGAAGATGTTCTCTTGTGATGAGTGGAATGCATCTCAATGGAGTAAGAAGGCTGATGGAAAAGACATTGTTGATAAAGTCTATGAGAAAGCATTTTGGAAAAAGGCAGAGGAGATCATACTTTTTATCCATCCTCTTGTGAAAGTCCCGAGAATGGTGGATGGTGATAAAGCAACAATGGGGTTTATTTAAATTTATGAGGCCATGGATCAAGCCAAGGAGGCAATAAATGAGGCGTATGAGGGAAAATGACAAAAATATATTCCTATGTGGAAAACCATTGATGAACGATGGAACAAACAACTTCATCAGCCTTTACATGCTGCAGGCTATTACTTGAATCCAAGGTAACTAATTTCAAAGTTTAAGCTATATTACTAATTTTTAATTGCAAAATTTTATCCTTTTTTTAATGTGATCATCTTTTTTGTCTTGAATCTTCTGAAGGTACCATTACACAAAAGATTTTGAAGCAAATGGGGAGGTAAAAGAAGGATTATATAAATGCATTGAGCGCATGGTCTCTGATCCCAATAAACAAGATGAAATACACAACAAGCTCTTGCATTTCAATGAGAGTCTTGGTATCTTCGGCCTGGCTACACCCGTACGAACTAGATCAAAAGATCCTCTAGGTAATTAATTATGAAGTAAATTTTAATTCATTGGATTTTTTTCGAGTTTGTGCTTAAATTCATTTGCTAATTTTTATTTGTCCTTACATGCAACATATTGGTGGCAGCAATTTGGTAGCTAGTGTGCTGATTTGCAAAAGCTTGCAGTTCGAATATTGGGCCAAACATGTGGTGCTTCTGGTTGTGAACGCAATTGGAGTTTTTTTGAGTGTATACACACCAAGAAGCACAACCGTTTAGAGCAAAAACGGTTGAATGATATGGTATTTGTTCAGTACAACCTTAGGTTGAAGCACAACCAATTGCAGAACAAGATCCCTGAATCGTGTTCCATTTTCTTAGATGATGGTGATGCATCATCAGATTGGGTTGTGGAGACTCAGCCAGCAGCATTTGAGAATGAAGACCTCTCATGGTTGGATTTGGACCCACTTCCACAACAACAGGATGTGGGAGTTGATGTTGGACATGTGCCTTCTAGACCAGGGGAGTCAAGTCAAGTGGCCCAAGCTCAGGCACCCCATATTGAGGATCAGGATTCAGATGATTCTGATGATTAAATTGTTTAGTCTTTGACTCTAGTCTTTTGTATAGGCCATTTAGAGCCTTTTTGTTGATGTATTTTGATGCAGCCATGGATTGGACTCGATGTTAACTTTTAAGTGCTACTTTGGTTCTATGAACTCTTATATGCTATATACATGAGAAACTTTGCATATTTTGTGTATAATGGTTTGAACTCACATGGATGCACATGAATATTTAAAAAAAAAAATTTGAATATTTTATGTATTTTTGGTGGACCGGTTTTATGATCCGGTTTTTGACCGGTTCCGGTTCTAAGGGTCGACCGGTTCGTTTTTTGTAACCTTGCCTATAACATTCAAAGATTAAGCATACAACAGTTAATTGAAATAGAGAGGCGGTTTCAATCAAAAAACAGATTTAAAGAAGAAGAATTAGCAGCATTCCAGCTAGTTCCAGATTTAATGCCAGAAAATCAGTGTGCAAATCCTTTTTTTTAGCAGATTTTGTTCAAAGATAGACATTATGTAATTGATGCTTATATTATTTGAATCATGTGTGGATAGGATAATAACAAGTGGCAAAAACCATTTCCAACATTTTCAGGGTACCTGGCAGCAGTTGTTAAAGGTGAACATCGATCCTAGGCACAAGAATAGCAGGCAGAGGATAGATCCAATCAGTTCCAGATTTGATCTTCTATTAAATGTTTCAACAATCAATCGGCTCGAGGTTGAAGACAATATTTAAGTGATAAGTTGAGTATTTCCATATTTCAAGATAGTCCTGTGGCAGAACTCCAACTGCAAAATTACACAGAAAACTGTAAAGTTCCAGAAAGAACAAAAAATTGTCGAAAATTGACAAGATAATGATCCAGCTGGATAAGTTCAACCTCAAGTTTGTGTTAAAAGATGAAGCTTGGATATTTCGCTGCCATATGCCATGATTTTATCTTCAGTTAGGATATCATTAGATAGCTAAATCAGATCTCTGCTAAGTAGGATCTAGAAATTAATGTAAATTTGTTAGGCCCAGATTTTGTGTAGCTAACAACCTAAGTTTAGCATAGTGGAATCATTAATCCTTCTCCGATGGATCTGATTGTTGTCAAATGTATCTATCTATGATATGAAGAAGGAAGAAGGGGAGGTTCCAGCCAAGAGCCTGAAGATATTGTAAAGGGCCGAGAGTTGTATTTAGAAGGGCTAAGACATGCTCTGTAATTTTCTGTTAGAGGTCTGTAACCTGAACATGATTTTCTATCGGTTTTGTGCCAGGTTCTAGCTGCCTTTGCAATCTAAATGTTATGCAGTTTTGTCTAAACTGATTATGGTCATGAAATCATTCATAATCATGTTTTAATTGTGAGTGCTCATGCTGTAATTATGCGTTCATGATTTTATGCTAGGAATGTTTTCTCTAAACATAGTTTTTTATGTTAATATGTGAATGAACAGTCTGTTCCACATGTCATGAGTAGCTTCGAACCTGAGCCATGACTGTTGTCTCTTGTTTCAGTTCAGTCTTTCATTGTCAATCACAGAGCCTGATGTATTCAACCGGATTATGTCTTCTCTATGTGTATTAATCTCTTGACTCCTTTACACCAGCCATCTCAACCACTTCATCTAAACCAAGTATTTTTCCCTGAGCATTAAGATGTGTTAGGCGTGTCTCTCCAGCAGTCAGGAGACAAATTCTAGCACAAACACCTCACATTTGGCCCGATATAACTAGTGGAATCTCCATCAACATTGATCTTAGTGAGAAGGGCCCGTGGTGCATGGGTCTTCTGATGATGCTCTAATTCACCTTCTGTCATAAAAAAATTGACAATGTTGAAAAGTGTGGATATGGGACTTGGGCACAGGCCTTGACCTAGACGGAGGAAGAGGAGTTGGATTAAATAAATCAAAAGGAAGGTTTTATTCAACATTTTTGCACTGCTCAACTATTGGAAGAGGAGTGCTGGAGGGAGAATTCAGTAAAGAAGTAGATACACCTGCAGGAGGGGATATGGATGAGTCATCAATAAGATCCTTGTCATCAACATTTGTCCAGTCACTGTAAAAGGATTGCTTGAGGAAACACTCGTGGGATTAAGTGGAGGATCGACATCATCACGTGAAGGAGAGATATTTTAGGTGGGCATACATGAATCCTAACCTCAATGGAATTGATGCAAATTCATGCAGCAACCAGCACCAACAATCAGCACACAATAATTTCCTCACTGCCAACGCTCATACAGGTTCAACCATTCCACTGTCAACTCTCTTACTACATAGGGGACCCTCCATAGTCAAGCTAAAATTATGGGGTAGAAACCCTATCTAGGCTACAAATCTGATATGGGCTTGTGTTCAAGCAACTGTCCTCATACCATAATCTAAACACCAGAGGTTCTATTTGGTGGGTTAAAGCAACAAGATAATTGACATGGATGGAGCCTCAACATAGGGTTGTACAACAACATCCCTCCCAAGCTGGCATGCTCATAACAGCCAACGATTCTCTAGAAAACCAGCACTACTATGGCTCAAAAACATGACAGTCGTAAGTTGTAACATTCCATATACAAGGTAAACCATGGAAACAAGAAACCAACCTATCAAAAATGAAACAAGAAGATATTTTTAATAGACACAAATTGGTTTATATAATAAGGTTTGCATGCAAATTTTGTTGTCTGTTATCTCAAGATTTATATACCACCTGTCTTAGATTTCATGGATAAATTTTTGGTTTAACATGTGGCAAAGATGCTTTTTACCTACCGCAGCCTTCCTCTCATCACTTCATATCCCCTCTAATACTCCTAGAAGACACTCCATGTTATATTTTTTATTATTATAGCTTAGTATATTACATTAAAGTGATGTCTTCATGTCCAACTTAGAGCCTAAGTATCCAATTGTTCCTTAGCAGGCCTTTGGTCCCAGGTTCCCACTAGGAACCTTTACAACATATACACAAATAAACATTTTCATGTGTTTCTATACAAGCCCACATAGCCCAGCACCCAGCAAAATAGCCACATATAAACAACAGTTATATGTCTCAATACAAACAACACGGGTCAAAAAAAGAGTATTACAGTCAATGATCCAGTGCATAAACATATGTGAGAAACTAGAGCACCTTAGATTATTCACTCGAAATGAAAGAATTATTTGTCAAGAAAATTGGCGCATCTTGTCTTTGTACATATCAATCTAAAATTAGGTACTTCTAGTGTTGCCAAGGTCTCATCTAATGCTCCCTTTTCAAAATTGGATGTCATTTTAGAAAAAAATGTAATATATAACATGGAGGCATTTATGAAATTTTTATTGATATTTGAGCTTCAAGCAGTGTTAATCACGAGTTGCATTTATCATTTTATGAACTAACAAACCATGACGTAACTAATAGATAGTGTAGACTGATTACTTGGGACTTGTTTCATTTATATTTTTGACGAACTTTATATTATCAGTGAGTCACATATTAGGCATTATGCAAAATATATTTTAAGCACAAAATGATATTCAAGTATATCTTATGTTCACTGTTTAAAGTTCAAATTCAAATCGTAGGATGTAGAGTAATAGATAGGGATTTAAAAATCCTTCCTAATCCATGAAAATTAGATTGTGGTGCAGTCACATGTTTATGTGAGAGAGGAGAGAACTGTTATTGTTCCATCTGCGACCTACAATAAGAACACCATGCACTCAAATATAAATTTAAAGAGTCAATAAATGCAATTCCTTTCTAGAATCCATACTAGGAATTTAAATTTCAATGTGTATGCTAGAGAGAGAATTTTGTTAGTTTTCTATCTACAACGACGCAGCAGCAATAAGATGACCCCATGTCCATCTGACATACATGTAGCTATGCACTCAAAACAGCAAATAAAAAATGTCAATAAATTTGATTGTTTTACAATAAACTCTTGAACTGACCTGCTTCTGAGATTTCATATCGAAAGAAAAATGGTTTTTCATTATCAGCTCCATCTGGTCGAGTATTTTATGAACCTCACTTATATTTTGCAAAGTTGATGCTTCCCACAGAAAACATGACTTCAGAGGTCCGTATTGGTCTCCAATGTGAATAAAATTCAACAAATCGATCCCATCTTGCAGTCCTTTGACAGCAATGCAAAATGTTTTGACCTACACAATGTTCACACATAAATGTAATGACTACTACATAGATAGCCAACCCATACATGTACTGAATTAATTATATGTCAGATTCATCCAATTTGACTGTAAAAATAAATCAAACTTTGCTGATAATAAAAAAACAGTCTCTTCTCATTTACAACTCAATAAGTTCAACTGAAAGAAATAAATCATGACAAAGATAAAGCTGATTAGACAGGTGCAAAGCAGAGAGGAAGCTATATGGTTTCTAGTGGAGAAAATGCAAAGGAAGATAGCTTCATAAGAAATATACAAAAGCAAGTTTTCAAAAATAAACCAATGTTCCACCAAGTTTCCGGGACGTGGGAGCAGCCTATATAGAGGTGGGGGGGGTGAATCAGTATTGATAACTTTTAACAATTAAAACCACTTTTAACTTATTCATTAATAGATCAACAAGATACAAGGAACACAACTTTTATCGTGAAACCCCAATTGGGAAAACCACCAACACTTTCTATTACTGCAAAATTATATTTACAATAGTTAAAACACCCTATTTACCAGCAGCTACTAGAAGGAGGGTATGCCCCCCTGGTTTTATCAGCTGCTACTGAAAGGATGCAACAACACCATATTTACCAGCTACTACTGGAAGGAGGCTACGACCCCCTGGTTTTTTCGGCTGCTACTGAAAGGATGCTACAACACCCTATTTACTAGCTACTACTGGAGTGAGGCTACAACCCCTTGGTTTTATCAGCTGCTACTGAAAGGATGCTACGACACCCTATTTACCAACTACTACTGGAAGGAGGCTGCGACCCCCTTGAAGGCCTGTAGCCTGCCCTAGCACCATCCTGCCACCCTAATATGTTTTCATCAAACTTCCAGATCTTCTTGTGTCTTCAATTCTATCACTGGCTTCCTTGGTCTCTGTCTTTTCCTGCTGTTGCTACATGGATCTGGACTACAGAGACACTTTACTTCCAATTCAAGCATTTGCTTTTATATCTTTTATTAGTAACACCATTCATCCAATCTTCATGTCTCTTCAACATCAAACACATCCCTTCGTAAAACGTGCCTCTTCATTCTGGAACATGACTTTTCACTATCACACCCTTTCACTAATTAACTTTCTGTTTATACTCAACTTCAGTTAATAATTTACTTTGCTACAACTAACGCTTCACTAAATACATCTCTTCATCAATCTAATTCTACTTATAACGCTTTGTTTAGTTTGTTAGTCACACCTTTTAATTTTGTTTATTAAATAATTAATACACTCTGTTTTTAACATTCATTATCTTATTTTAATAAATATGACATTCTTCAACCAATAGCATTCTTGCAGATATAATTCATTGTTTGTTCCTGTAGCTTCCATGTTTAATTTACAAACGGTTTCTTCACTACCTGTAGCTTTCATGTCATCCTTTATTTTGTTGTTATCTAGATCAACACTTCCTTTGTAGAGGTAGACAGGAACTCCATTGCTTCCTTGTGTGGGTATTCTTCACCATGTGCAGGCATACTTCCTTCCGCAATTGCCTTTCTGCAACGACCTTTCCGCAGCATAAATCCTTCCGCAACTGTCTTTCCACAACTTGTCTTTTCACTTCCGCAACGACCTTTCCGCATTTATCTTTCCGCTTCCGCAATTACCTTTCCACAATCTGCGGTAACTCCTCCCTTCTGCAATTGCGGGTTGCGAGTATGCATTTCCTAAATTTCAAAAACGAATTCCGCAATTACGCCGGCCGCAACGTTCTTTCCGCAGTTGGGTTGCGGATTGCGGATTGCAGATGTGCCTTCCAACTTTTTCGAAACTGCTTCCCCAAAACTTCTTTCGTAATTGCGGATTGCGAATTGCGGGTCTGCTTTTCAACTTTTCATGAAATTGCTTCTGCAATTTGTCTTCCGCAAAACTTCTTCTGCAATTGCGGATTGCGGATTGCAGGTTTGCTTTTCATAAATTCTTCAAACATGACTTCTGCAATAGTCTTCCCGTAGTTTTAACAAGCTTGCACCTTGGCATTGCGGAAACTATTCTAGACCATTGATCTTTCTCTCTCTTATGATCTGGGCTATCCAAATCTTTACTTTATAGAAACTTAGTGTTATAATGCTTCTGACTCTGCTTGGCCAGCTGTGTTATTTTGGCTTCCACAAATCTCTTTGGACAATTTCATCAATGTTGCCTTATGATCTTATGTTGACAACAATGTCAATTTAATCAACAATATTTTGCTATTCCTTTGTCATTATTGAACTCCTTTGACATCAATGGCAACCATATTCAACATTCTCCCCCTTTGGCATTGATGGCAACATCTAAACATTCACCCCCTTTGACAACAATGACAAAGGATAACCTGTTATGCCCTTGTTGTAACTATCTTGATAGAGAATTTCCTATTTTTCTTCTTTTTGACCACTTCCCTTGCCAATATATCTCCTCTTTTAAGAAATTTAGCTCTTTGATTTTCTTCCTCTTGTTAACTGGACTTGGTACTTGTTATCACATATACATTCTGCAACTGGGTTACCATGATGCAACATACAAACTTCTCTCTTTTTTTGTTCTAGGCTATTTTTCACATGGGGTATTAGCATGGATCTTTACAACTTCGGTTATTTCAGAGCCTTCTTCATCGGATTTTCCTTGCCAGGACTAAGATTCAGGAGTCCATTGAGATGCTTTCCGTGATGATCTAGTTCATTATAATAGAGCAGCAGATCAGAGTTGGTACACACAGTTACAGAGGGGTTTGTTAATTGGAGACATGTATATTGGGTGAGATCAGGTATACACTTCCTTGGTTTGATTTTGCTCTATGATGTATCTCAGATACCTATGCTTATCATGTTCGGATGGTTATGGTGACCTATGCTTATATCTATTGTGCTTTAACCTGTGTTATGATTAATTAAGGAATTTGATGGGAAGACTGTTGCTTATGCCATGCTTGTACAAAGTGTAAACCTAGGTGCTAGGATGGTTCCATGTCATTTGTCCTCGTCCGTCCAGTTCATCCACCTTCGATTTTATCCCATGACTTAGACTGATTGAGACTTGTGAGATTGAAGATCCTTTCCCCATTGTGACCCCTATGTATGATAGACTCCATGTTGTTTTGTGTCTCTGGCTATGAAGTATGTGGCTTGGCCAGTGTGGCTGGGTTCACAGGGTAGTTCTCCTTTAGTTCTCAAAGCAAGTGCTCCATCATAACAGTGTTGCTAAACACTAAAGCATTGGAACACATAAAGGCTATATCTAAAGGATGCAAAAGTTATAAATGTTTTAAAAGTAGTCAGTGGCCAAGAGTTTGAGCACTTATTCTTTGTATAATGTAAGGTTCAATCTGCCCTCTATAGGGGTGGAAGGGAGAGGCAAACCCGTCAGGTCTATGGATTGCTCGCTGGCAGTGGGTCTAGGCCTTAGTCATTTACTGGAGCCCAGAAGGCTTCCAGGGCACCTGCTCTTATAGGCTGGCTACTATCTTGTCAAATGTAAAGTGTATTGAAAAGGCCAACGGTCAAAGGATGAGCACTCACTCTTTGTATAGTGTTTGGCTCATGTGCCCCCATAGGGAATTAGGGTGAGAATAGCTTGCAAAGGCTGGGTCTTTGTCAGTATTGGAGCCCAGAAGGCTTCCAGGGCACCTTCCTTTGAAGGTTGACCTATGTTGCAAATAAAGTGCAAAGGAAAACTTGTTAGAGTCTAAGGGAAGCATATCCAAGTACTTTATCCATTTGTGAGACACCTCCATATCCTATTGCTATCTGTCATACATATGTCACCTTAGTAGAGTGTATTGTTTATCATTTAGATATATCACTTAGTCAAAGTCAGTCAAAAGTCATTCCCCTTTTCCCTAACCTTGTTCTTCCATCCTCACCCATCTGTAGCACATTGTTTACCGGTACCCTTTGTAAGTATGGCATGAACAAGCAAACTTCTAGAAAATTCTAAGATTCTTCAGAAGCATAGGTACATATTACTATTATTATTATTATGTGTCACCATGATTATGAATAAGTGATTCAATTTGGTTTTGATATACATTATTGGAGCATTTCTTACCCTGAATGTTTACGAGATCATATTGATACAATTTCTCACCTTCAGTTTGGGTACTTTGACTTGGTCAACCCAGTTTGACCAAGTCAAGCACGGTTCCCAAGAAAGTGACTCAAAATGCAACAAGGTTTATATTTGTTCCAGACATGCCCAGGACCAATATTGTGGTTTCGGTTTTGAGAGTTTGGCCTCGATTCTTCTGATAAGTGATTATTATCACTTCATTATTGGCCAAATGATGAATTTTTTATCTAGATGGCAGTATGATTGGTTCTCCTAGAGCAGAGCAATGTTCCAGGGGGTATGAGTAGTCACTTATACCATTCTTCTATGTCTCCAGATCATCGAGAGCAGTCAGTTTTCCCCAGTTCTCATCCTGGATAGAGTTATGGTGGATTTATCACTTTCCAGAGGATGTACCTTCAAAAATGAACTAGAAATCTCACTGAAAAAATCGATTTGGTCTCCTGGGTCAAGGAAATGGCTTGAAATTTTGGTAGTTGATGTGTCTCAGCATCCCAGGTAGTCCATCAGCAGTTTTTAGTCAGCAAATGTCCAAATTATTTTATTATGGCTTAGTTAGTGAGGGAAGCTCGCCAAGGGGTGCCCTCTCAAGTTGGCTATTCATGTATTTCATTGTTATATCATGTATTATGAAGTTGTAAAGGGGCCTAGGGTGAATTAATCCCCTAGTGACCCCCTCCTATATACTATCATGTCACATCTTATGTTTTATTGTGACTTTCACTAAGGATAGGCATCCTTGAGCAAAGTGCGCCCCCTCTTTGACTTAGTCACTTGATCCATGTGTTGAGTTATGTATTGTTGATCTCCACCATTGATGATGTTTTAATCTCAACCGTTGGATGAAAAAGAAAGTTAGGGTACGTCTCTCTCAAACTATTTAAGAGAGGTGACCCCCCCATTGTAATTCATGAGCTTTGGCACCGAAATTTGAATAAAGAAATTTTGTCTGGGATTACACTTTGAGTTCTTCTAATGTGTTGATGATTTGTTGATTGCTATTGCTATTATTTTATACTGAGTTTATGCCAGGATTGATCTTGTATATTTTCTTGCACCCATCCATCTGCAGGTTGAAGGAGGCACACTGGTGGGGAGACTCACTCTGTGCCAGCTCTTGGGTTTTGTGTATCAGGGAGTGATTCTTTCTCGATGATTTCATTTCCCATACTTTTTTTATGCTGCAGATCCCATTCGATTGTCTTCCTAATTGATTTCTTTGGTTGGAGAGGTTGAGAGGGGTGCTAGGGTCATTGACGTAAGCAGAACTACTAAAATATCCTGCTTGGAAACTCTCATTAATCAAAAGGACAACATTATTCATCATCTCTAAGGTCATCTACTAGAACCAGGTATGTTTCATAGGTAATTTCTCTCTCTTTTACTTTCTGCATGCATTGCCCATTATTTCCTGCATTGAAAAAGCCATCATTTAGTAGTAGGAAAATCATCGGACCAATTTGCACTGAGAATTGGAAAATTTGCCGATCTTGGTTTTGTGTGGCATACCAAAAAAACCCCTCTTCCTAAAAAACGTCAAGGTTGGACTCCTCTGCCCATCTCCATCCCCTGGTTTCAGTTTGGGAGAAAACGCCCCTGTTCGGCTTGTAGGTCAATTTCCTCTGTTTTGGTTTCGGTTTTCAGTTGGGTATTTTTATTTTCCAATCCTTTTACCAAATTAGGTGTGTTGAAGCCTTAATTCAATTAAATCAACCTCGTCCTGGGAATTTCCCATATTTCTGATTAAATCCCCCAAGGTCCAGGGTCTGATTTCCTGAGCAAGCACACCAACCCTACATTTGTTTAAAATTCTTAAGTCACTGGTCTAAATTTATTCGAGTAACATTTCCACATTCCTTAAACACCTGTACTCGAATATTCCTTAAATTGTGGCTTATCCCTTAAATCTAGAGTTTCCAGCTCTCACCTTACGTATTCACATTTTTGGGCTTGATTTGGTGATTAGCTATAAATCTGTCATTTCAGGATAAGATCGGGTCTCCCCCATTGTCACTTGGGCATTCAGTGGCATAAAGAGAAGGAATCCCTAACCGACGTGACAACCATCCATCTTTTGGGGGTTACAGTTTTCGTAGGTCACAGCTTTGGTTTCCTGTTCCCTCTGCCATCATGTATAGGATTCATCTATTGGGGAAACTACAAGATCTGTGATAACATTTTTGGCCCCGTTGCCAGGGAGGTGGAGGCTTACCTTGGTTCATTATACGTACCTCCGATGTCTGTGAATGCGTTTACCGTTACAATCATTCATATCACATCTAGTTTTAAATCCAGTGATCCATTTCAATTACTTAATTTAACACGATCACTGTATTATTTCTATCTCTCTTATGACATTACATTTTGGTGAACACAACAATTCATTCACCTAGCGACTCCACAACGCGACTCCCCTGAGGGACCTACCCACGAGTATAACCTTCGAAGTCGAAGTAATCCTGAAAGCTCATTGGCATACACTCGTCATCATAACAAAAGTATTAAAGACCAGTCTTCGGGATTTTATTGGAGGGTGATTGATTCACGTCCGCAAATCTTAAACAACCCTCCAAAAGCTTTTCAATCAAGTCCCGTTTTTATTCAACCCAATTGTCAAACCAATAGTTCCAATTCTTCCACTCCTCCGAGTAGTCCTCCCAGAGTTAACAGTCTGATGGCTCACCCCAATTCTCTCACAGGACCTAGGCGTTTCGGAAGCCAAGCCAAGCCAAGCCTTTTGATTTCTCGCTGATTCAAGGTGCTCCTCATGATATGCTTGAGAAGTATTTTGATAAGATGCGAAGATTCAATGGATCCTCTGCAGTCCTGATTGAAGAACATATTGAATCAGTATGGAATTACATGGATGCATATAGCGCTGAAGCTGAAGATGTCTATATGGTTGCCCTCAAAGCATCATTAGAAGGGGATGCCCAGGGTTGGTTAGATAGATTGCCTCCAGGATCGGTGATGGATACGATACTTTTACCAGAAAACTTATAGAATATTGGTCAGCTAAGCCAGACAATAGGATCCTCCAATTGAGATTAGGGCAGCGCCATATGAAAGAAAGAATGGAGGGCATGAGCCTTTCTATCATACTCTTCACATTGGTGAGCTCTTATTACACAACTGTATGATTGACTCTGGAGCTGCCATGAATGTAATGCCCAAAAGTATCATGGAGGCCATGGGGTTGCAAATCACTAGACCTTTTAAGAATGTGTGGAATAGGTTTTGTTGCCGCCTTTCATGCACCAGGGGAGGGTTAGGTTGTCGTGGTAGAAATCTTCAAGCCACTAAGTGCGTCCTTGGAGAAAAGTCTCGAGTCAGGTGCTGTGACCTGATCTTGACTCCTCCATTTAGACCACTTAACGGATCCAAGGGGGTAGTCCCTATGAAAGAGTTGCTAAGGCTCTTATTTTTATTTGTTATGGATGAATTGTTTTGTTAGGAATTCTGATAAATCACTATTGAAACAAGCTACTTGCAAGTAAAATTAATATAACAATAGCATGAAAATAAATATGGCAATTATAACATAAATGGCTTGAAAGCAAAATATGAAATTGAAGATAGTGCCAAAATGGAGTCAAGTGGTGCGCCCCCTCATTGGGCAATTTTAGTGATGCGCCCCCTCTATTATTGAGTTGATCCATGTATGATGTATCCGACTACTCTTAGTCGTAGATTAGGATGATATTATCTTTTTATCTTGACCCTTGATCTTTTTGGATCTAGGTTTTATGTACTTGAGAGATCTATATATTGAGATGCTCTCTCATTTGTAAGGGGACTT
The DNA here is from genome assembly GCA_001517045.1 of Pseudotsuga menziesii. Taxonomy (NCBI): domain Eukaryota; kingdom Viridiplantae; phylum Streptophyta; class Pinopsida; order Pinales; family Pinaceae; genus Pseudotsuga; species Pseudotsuga menziesii. The sequence goes on from LPNX010612829.1 coordinate 236,607, forward strand.
TTGGCTCTAAGAATATTGAATACAAGAAAAAATTTGCAGAAACTCTTGGAATCTTTGTGAATGTACTTGGTTGTGATTGTTATGCCTCTTGCTTAGACATTTCAATAGATCTTGCATGCAAACAAATATTTTTCTGGAAGGTTGTACTAATCTTTTGCAGGGTAGCGAATTGGTTGGAGGAGATTGCTATGACGTCTTGCATCATCTTCAGGGAGTTTTTCAATTGTTACTTTGTGCATTAGATCTTTCTCTATAGATGAAGTACGTAGCTTATCTTTTTCATAGGCGAAGAAATATCATTCGCAGTTTGATTTTGCAGGTGCAGAAGAGGGGGCACACTTCCTTCATTGGGCATTTTTCTTCTGTTTCGTACCAGATCTCGATCAAAATGTAACCAAGTGCAAGGATCATCGACATTCAAGGAGGGTGCAAGTATTTTCAGGTACGATCTACAAGGTTAGTTTTGTTTTTCATTATTTTTATCCATTTGTTCATCAAACCCTTTTTATTCAAACCCTAGTTTTGTAGATCTGATAGATCTGGTGAGTTTTTTATGACGACCATCAAAACGCAATCGGAGATTGTTGAGTAAACCCTAGATCTCGAATTTCATATAAATCAGACTCCATTTGCCTCGGGATCTAGCACTAGTCTCTCTAGGTGGGAGCACCCCCTTTGGATGGGTGGCCAAATTTTCAGATCTATCAGTTGGTTATGCTTGAACCCACTTGATTTTTACAGATCTATCCTTCAAGTTGCCCGATCTAGTCACCCCTTGCCCTGATCTACTCTTTTGGGTCCACCACGTCCTCTTTTGCATAAACCCTTGGTGGGTCCCATTAGCATTTATGTTCGTGTGGCTGGATCTCTCTAGATCTATCAGTTGGGTAGGATTGAACCCACCTAATTTTTATAGATCTATCCCCTCCAAGTGTCCTGTACTAGTCATTCCATGCCCCAATCTACCTTTTTGGGTCCGCTTTATCCACTTTTGCATAAAATCTTAAGTGGATCCTTCAAGTTTCTCTTGTGTGTGGTTGGATCTTTCTAGATCTACTTTGATTAACTCATTGTGGTATTTTCCCTATCAAGTTAGGTCATTTTCCCTATTCTTTAAAGCTCCCCAACTTCACTTTAACTCCTATACCACATCTAATTCCTAGATTTAGACTACCTCACTCATTATCTCTCCTCCTTTATTCATTGCTCAACCCTAGGAGTGTCTTGAGTAGGTGCGCTAGCCTTCTTAGGTTAGTAAGGGTCTCCCCCTTGGTCATTCTCCAGATTGATCTAAAGCAACGAGCACATTCGGTGTGACAACTACCCTTCATCCGTAGTGGACAAGGTCCTTGCGGTGTCACCAGTTAGCTACCTCACCTCTACCGTCCCGGATGGGATACATTTAGTGGGTAGCTACACATTGTGTGATAACAAGGACCAAGGACCGACTCATAAAGGCACATGATGGGGATAAGTAGTGTCTTGAAGATGTTGATGCCTCTAAGCCTTTGGAATAAGGCCTCGTGAGGGACAGAGTCGAATGTCTTTTGAAATTCTACAAAACAACAAAATACTTTCGAAGAGTAATGTCACGCCTCCTCGATGATGGCCTAGAGGGTGTGGATGTGGTCAGTGGTTTGGTGTGTTGGTCAAAAACTTGCCAGTCCCCTAGTTCTGAGGAGTCTCGTCTCAAGCTCCTAAGAAAGCATCAAATGAAGAATTGTAACATATAGCTTGGAGATAGTGTGGCCCACCACGACATTTTGTAGTTATTAGGATCTGCATTGGGTCGTGATTTACGGATCTTTTGGATGATGTGATATGACCATGTGCTTGGAAAACCAGTACTAACAACATGGTTAAACAGGTCGACAAGATAACTCTCTAGGACATGAAGATTGTGTTTGAATAAGTCTGCTTGAAACCCTTCCTCATTCATAGCTTTATTGGTGTTCATTACCCAAATTGCCTCTCAAATGGCCTGGTTAGAGAACAAGTGACAAGAGGGAGGTGGGGGGTGGTCAAAAGGATCGAAGGCTATAGGAGGACATCATAAAGAGAAGAAGTGTGTGTGAACATGGAAACGGGATCAAGATCCTGTGGAATGGGAGAGTGGTGTGGGAAGATGGTGCGCCAAATTTTTTTGGGGGAATAGATAAGGGAGGCCTACAAGCCACATTGCTTCTATGAGATGAAGAGGCATTTTTTTATGGGAGAAGGTGTGTCGAAGCTAGAGATGGAGAACTTTGCAATCTGTGTCATACCATCGGTTCATGGGGCATAAGCCGATTTTTGGAGCATGGGAAGTGGAACAGGGGACGTGGGGGTAGGAATGAAGGGAAGCTTCCCGAATGGTAGCTAAGAGGCACCCGTATTTAGTGGATGCAAATTCAAGAGATGAAAATTATGAGTTAGGGCCAAGGGGGTGCAATCCGATGGGGGTGGGAAGAAATGGTTTTATGGTCTTCCTTGTCAAAGAGGATGGTGGTAAGCTGTGGGCCCAAAGATGGAGGAGCGAGGGTAGGACTGGAGTCAATTTGGAGGGAGAATGAGAGGATGGCATGGTCAACTAAGTGAATGGGAGTAATCGATAAATGGTGCATGAAGGGAAGTAGATCATTACTAACTAAGATATAGTCAACTACGCTCGCCCCACTGTTGTGTGGGAAACAAGTGAAGTGCCTGGGGGCTGAGAAGCAGGGGAGGCCATTCAAGATCAGCAGTGCATGAGATTCCCACAACTGTAAGCAATGTTATTAGGAGCAAACCAATCATCAAATTGGCAGAGCCCAAAAATCTAAATTGGACCGAAACCGAGAAAAAACAAAACAAAAAATGGACCAAAAACCAGGTCGACCACAAACTACATAAAATATTCAAATGCTGTAAAAATATATATATATATATATATATTCATGTGCATCCATATGAATCCAAACCATTATACACAAATATGCAAAGTTTCTCATGTATATAGCAAGTATGGGTGCATATAGCCAAAATAGCACCAACTGCAATTAATCTCTGAACCAAAATACATTCACAAGGAGGCTCTAAATGGCCCCTAGAGTCCAAAAATAGGCATATTACTAATTAGTAACTATAGTCTAGTGTCTACAATATGATCATATAGTACTACTAGTCTAGATTCCAAATGTGCATAGTAAACACCTTACAATTTTGATGAAACCTCCTAATCCAAGCATTAATAAAAGGTAGAAAAAACTTCACATGCATAATAAGCAATTTTGCTTGAGTGAAAAGTTTAACATTTTTACAAAGGTCATGACAAAGGAGTTAAACAATCAGCACCGCCAACATCAAGTTACATAGATAGGTTGATGCGCTTCATTAAATGTCAATCTCCTACCTTCATACATGATAAAATCCAGTGGAAACGTTGTAATCTTGAAACCCTAAATACTGTCAAGTTTGTTGATTTCTAAATGAGATCTAAAATTCTACTTTTTGCATATGAAGTCCGATGAGGTTAGAACCATTCTCAATCATCCTGAAACAGTTAATGGTAATGCTAAAAATATAAGTAAAAGAATAGAAACTGAAAGATAAGGAGAGTTCCACTTTTACTTTAGGAATTTAATTTCACCATTTAATGTTACTAATGATTACTAGGGTAAGGTTTTTTGCTATTAATGAACCTTTTTTGTCTCAATTTTTTTAAATTGAATTTTTAGGTCCTAGAGCCATGACTGTACGTTGTAGTACGAAACCCACCTATTAAGTGAAAAAAGACCGATTTGTTACGAAACCGACCACTTTTCAGTTCAAGGTGGCACTTCGAACTGGCTGGGTGCCCAAACCATTTTGACCGATTGGATTTGCCAGAACTGGACCATATCTTATCATAGTAGCATAATTTGGTCGTATTGGCCTTCATGTATGGAAATTCCGAACAATTCGGAATACTTCGAATATTCACTGGAGATGTAACACGGATATGGGTTTTACTAGTTGATGATTGAAAACCTATTTTAAAAAACCAAATTTTAATACCATTCAATCTCATACTTCACAATTTAGTTGATAGTGATAAATATTTCTTACTTTCTTAATAAAATAATTTTTAATAACTAATGGTCTTCTCTATGACACTATTGCATTATATTTTTGGTTTCTAAATAGTAATTTTGGTTGTAAATAATGTCTAAAAAGAAATAAAAATAAATGAATGAAATATTTATGTTTAATATTTAATGGTTAATATTTTTGTTTAACTTTATTATATATATGTTTGTACATTTATAGTATATTGGTGTATATAATTAGAAGTATTATATATAAGTCTACTTCTGTATTTTAAATGTATTTTATTTTTTTGTTACGTATTTTTTTCTATATCGAATAGTATTCGTACTTGAATTATGCTATTATGGTTTTGATAACAATGGCTGTAAGAGATACCTGTCGTAAGCTGTAATGGGCCCTAGGGCATCCTTTGACAATCTATGAAGTCCCACTATCTTGGAGTTCATTCACAAGTACAAAATGCATCCTTTGAACAATCATGAAGAGGGATTTGGAGGGCCAAGTACGGGCGTTGAAATCACCCAGAAGAATGACTTCCCCAATCTCTGAATGCTAAGTAATATCGATATACAAATCCAAGTAGGGACCTCCATCCAAGTCACTTTAGATGACAAAAGATGAAAAGGATGGAGGGAAGTAGAAAACCGCTATATAGATGTCCCTGGAAAAATGGGCAGAGGCTCTGATCCGAATCCACATGAACCTGGCTGGCTCGTCTGGAGATGCCATTGAGATATTACTTAGGAGAGAGTCCTGAATCAAATAAGCAATCCCCCAGACCCTCTGACCCCACCTAAACATTTGGTCTCTTGTCTACAAACTGAGAACCAATCGTACCTAGCAATGTCCAAGACTGGTCTGACAGGGATTGCATGGGTTTCAGTAATGAAGAGGATGTCAGAAGATCCAAGAGCATCATAGAACATGCCCGATGAAGACCAAAGGGATCCATTCCTCTTCTGACAGCCTATTGAGACACACACCCCAGTTGCCTCTCTCGTCTTACCCATCATTGGAAAACGGAAACCTCGACTGAGATTCCCAACCTGGAGGGAAGGAGTCCCTAATGAAAAACCTAAGGTTCCTCATAACTGCCCCTTTTACCGGCTTGTCGAGCTTCCATGACCAAATCCTTGGAGCATTTAAGCTCTGCGACCTGTGCTTTGATGAGATCTTCATCTAGATAGATCTTGCATTGAAGAAAGAAAAGATTTTGATTGGCTCCGAGGGATCGAATCCGATCACTTGTGGACCTAAACCTAATGAAGAGAGTGGAGTCAAAACCGACCCAAGCCTTGTCTAATGTCACATCATGGAGGTCGAGGTTATCACGGAGAAACCTGAAACTGATCTCCATAGGATCCGTTGATGGATGAGGTAGAGGGATGCCTCTAACCTTCAGGTTGAGCTCCTTGGCTCACCTAGAATGTTCCTTAAAGATCTTGGCCTAGACCACCTCTTCCACTGTTGCAAGGGGGGAGGACAATAGTCCTTCCCACAAACTACCTGTGCCCATGATTTGATGTGTGTTTCAGTCTCGTGTTTAAATGTGGCTTGCTGATGTATTATCTCATCTTGCTTGTTTTAAAGATTCTGAAGTTCGACTAGAGGGCGTCATTCGAGAGATGAAGAGCTTCTTGAATTTTAATTTTGTTCAGTAGTTCTTTGATGATTTTTTTTTTTGTTTCAACCACAAAGACTCTGTTTAAGAGGATGAGAATCTCCTTCTGCATTTTTTCTAGCATCTTAGCAAAATTATGGACTTGGGCAGCTAATAAAACCAGATATGTTTGAATAATTTTCTTGATGTTAGAGAAAATGTAATATCCCGATTGATATTTCTCCTTTGTATTGATAAGGTTTATGGTTTTGGTTCAAAGTTTCAGTGTGTTGTAGCTTAAGGTTGGATATTATTAATTTGCTTGCAATATGAAGAGTGTGTACAAACCCCAAAATAACAATAACTGGAAATCACTTTGAAGTTAACTGCAGAGACATACCATTATTAATAGCTTGAGATTTGAACATTCTGGAACAAGCATGCATGCCATGAAATCAGAAGCAAGGTGAAAACATGTTGCTCTTCAGTGGTTGATGCCCATGCAAGGAAAACACCCCTCTTTGGGTGGTAATCTTCACGTAGATGATCTTGTACTTTGCTGATGATGCTGATATTTTCTATATGTGGTAGTATGATCCCCTTGGAGATGTAGGTTGACACATGCAAAGGTTTTGATCACTTCTGGTACCCTAGCGAATTGTTTTTCCTGAATAGGAGGGTATCCCTCTTCCTAACATTTTTGCTTGTAACTTCTTCTAGTGTGCAAGAGATGACTAGATATTCACCAACTATAGTAAGTTGACCCTTTCGATGAGAATAAAAGTGAGATGCAGAAGGAACAGAGTCTCTATGGTTCAATACGAATTGTTCTCAATGTCTCCAATGCGCCCCTAGAAGCAAAACATGACTCTTTAATCCTTTGCTTCTTGATGTACTTGATCTCCTATTGAATCATGAATATCTTGAAGTATTGATGATAGATCTGAGTAATCTATCCAAAAGTTATTAGGGCAGATAGATTCCATTGCCGAAAATACTTATTAGTTGATGGCTTACGTGCTGTTGCGACTATTGCTGCTGTTGCTCTCAAAATCAATCTCAAAAGTAAATAATAACAATAGATACCTTTTTGGTTCGACTTATCTTCTTATATAGATTTTAGGGTTTGCATGACTTTACTTTTGCATGCATGCAACCTAATTGCTCATTGATGCATGCAAGATGAAATAAGGCCTGCATGCTCTGCATGCTTTTTGATATCTACTCTGATGGCCTTCTTTATTATACTGATGACCTAATAATACTGAAGAAATGTTCCTTTATGTTTCATGTATTAAATGTCCTCAGTTAATTCCCTTTTCCTTGATACCTACTCGAACCTATGGGAATTAAATAGGTTAATGGGTGTCTCAGATGCTTATTTAGAAGAGGACATCACATAAAATGTCCTCAATACCCTGTTGTTTTGCTAAGGAATTCTACTGTAATTGTACCTCCTGTTGGATTTTTTATATTGGAGGCAGCAGGGAGGTTCCCCTTGAAGGTCCATTAGTTGTAACAATGTGGATGTGCATCAATGCAGTTGCAGGAGTAGAGAGATCGGATGAGAGTGGGGTCAAATGGGTGGGAATTTGGGAGGTTCGGAGAGGAAGAGGGAGGGGGGAATGAATCTAAGAGGGGGATGACAAGAGGGTGGGAGAATAGGGGGGTGAAGGGCAGAGATAAGGGAGAAAGGGGAGGCAAAATGGGTGATGAGGATGCAAGTGAGGGGAAGGGGGAAATGGTATAGATGGGGGACAACGAAGGAGAGGGTGGAGGGGAAGGAGAGGTTGAGGTGGAGGGGAAACCCGGAAAGGAGGATGGGGAAGACGGGTCCACGCTGCACAACATGAAGCGTCATCACAAGAGAGACAACAATGGATAGTTACTGGACCATGAGGCCATGAGTCTTGCGGGTCATGCAGGTAGAGGACATGAGGCAAGACGTCACACAGAGGGGCTATGCGATCCATGAGAGATACTGCAACCACAGACTCGAGGTACAAGTTTGTTGCAGCCCACATAGGGGGGGAAGGACAAGGGCTCACATGTATTGAGGGAGCCACACAAAAAGGGGAAAGGGTGCAGGCTGAGGGAGCCCACGAGTTGAGGGAGTTCACAGGCTAAACATGCTCATGGGAGCACAGGGGATGAGAGTCAAGGGAGCCACGCAGACATGGGGGAAGGGCGATGAGGTATTAGTTTGAAATTTTGTACAAAGGTTAGTCAATGAAACTTAGACATTAGTCCTAAAAGGTAGCTTCTAAGACTCAACAGCCATGAATGAGGCCTCAAACCACTGATGATTCTATCTATGGAATATTTTTCCTTTAGATGATATGGGTACCGTTAGAAAGCTTTGAGCACCAAAAATGAGTCTCGAGTTGCTAGATATGGATGAGGGAGGAAACCTAATCTTTAGGAGCTCATTAGGATGTGGGCATCATTAGGATGTTTTGAGCACTTGATATTGGTCTCGATGCCTTGACCATGGTCAAGGGAGGAAACTAAAGCCTCAAGCCCTAAAGATCAAGGGAGGAAACTAAAGGCTCAGGCCCTAAAGATAGCTTCTATGGGTCAAGGAACATGAACATGACCTTAAACCACCACATAGGACCTTACTTTTGGATTTGTATCCCCTGAGAGGGAAAACAAGCCCTTTTAGAAGGCTTTTAGCAACAAGGTTGAGTCATGTGGACTTGAACAAGGTTGAGGGAGGAAACTCAAGCATGAGGCCCTAAATGAAGATTTTAGGCATCCAAGGAAACTAATGTCACCTAGGCCTCCTAAGGGTATCCTTGGCCTCCGAGTGAGGATATGGGCACCATGAGGAGTTTCTAAGCACTAGGTATGAAGATTTGAGCATTAACCATGGTCAATTGAGAAGTTAAGGTATTAGTCTCTAAAAGCAACTTCTAGAGCTCAAGGTCCATGAATGACACCTCAAACCATCATAAATTACCTCTTGTGGTGATCTTTGGCCTTTGAGTGAGCATATGGGCACCATTGGGATCTTTACGATGAAGAAAGGAAACTCAAACCTTAGACTAGGGCCAAGAACAATGCATTAAATCACCACAAAATACCTTTCCAAAGTATCCTTTTCCTTCAAGAAAGGATATTGCTACCATTATGAGGTTTTTGGTACTAGGCATGGGTCTTGAGGCCTTCAACATGGTCATGGGATGATATTTAGGCTTTAGGAAGTAAAGGAAGCCCTTAGGCATTTGTGGCAAAGAAAGATGCCTTGAACCACTACAAATGATCTGTTGAATGCATGCTTTTCCTCTAACTAGGTATATTTTTTTCATTAGCATTTTTTGAGCACTAGGTATGGGTCTAACGGAATCCATACCCACTTTAGAGCCCATGGCATTGGCAATAAGCAATATTATGATGTTTTAAATCTTAGGTATGGGTGTCAGGGTCTTAGAGATCATTCAAGGAGAAAAAACAAGTCTTAAGCCCTAAATGAAGATGATAGGAATCCATCCCCATGAACAATGCCTTGTAACAATACACAACCTCCAAAGGGGATATTTAGCCTCCAAATGGGGTTATCATCACCATTATAACTTTCAAGCACAAGGTATGTGTCACATGGTTCTCAACATGGTGGAGGGAAGAAACCTACACCTTACACCCTAAAGGAATATTCTATGCATGGACGTCCAGGAAAAACACCTTGAACCAACATACATGACCTCCCAAGGGGATTCTTTTCATCATTAGGGATTTTAGAGACCTAGGTATTAATTTGATGGTTTCTACAAAGCTTAGTCAGTGAAACTCAAACTTTAGTGCTAAAAGGTAGCTTCTAAGACTCAAGGACCATGAATGAGGCCTCAAACCACTGGAAATATTTGTCTATGGAATATTTTTCCTTCAAGAGATGATATGGGTACCATTAGACATCTTTAAGCACCAAAACTGAGTCTAGAGTTTCTAGACATGGACGAGGGAGGAAGCCCAATTCTTAGGACCTCATTAGGATGTGGGCATCATTAGGATATTTTGAGCACTCAATACCAATCTTGGTGTCTTGACCATGGTCAAGGGGAGAAACTAACACCTTAGGCCCTAAAGGTAGCTTCTAAGGATCAAGGAACATGAACAAGGCCTTGAACTAGCACATAGGACCTTAATTTGGATCTTTATCCTCTGAGAGTGGATATAGGCCCCATTAGAAGGGTTTTAGCAACAAGGTTGAGTCATGCAGCCTTGAACATGGTCGAGGGAGGAAAATCAAGCATGAGGCCCTAAATGAAGCTTCTAGGCATCCAAGGAAAATAATGTCACCATGACCTCCTAAGAGTATCTTTGGCCTCCAAGTGAGGATATGGGCACCATTAAGAGTTTTTGAGCACTAGGTATGGAGGTTTGAGCATTAACCATGGTCAATTGAGGAATTTTAGGCATTAGTCTCTAAAGGAAACTTCTAGAGCTCAAGGTCCATGAATGACAACTTAGACCACCATAAATTACCTCTTGTGGTGATCTTTGGCCTTCGAGTGAGCATATAGACACTGTTACCGACTAGGCTGCACCTAGTTGGACTTTCAGTGAGCCGCCAGTGATGAACAAGATACTTGTTCATATTCAGAGTTCAAAAGTCCTTTCAGGCCTCCGTGACCATTTTATTTTTTGTAACACATGTTCATACCCCTTTGGGGAAATTGTAAAAAATGTCCTAGCATTTAATTTTTTATAAAAGGCTCGGCTTCCCAGACTTGAGTATCAAGCCGACTAGCCCAGAGTTTTTTTTCCCTTGGTTATTATTGGTTGTTGAACAAACGACTAATAATTTCTGAGTTTTTCACTCACACCTCCAAAGCTGGGGTAGTCATCTTGGTGTTTCGGCCTAGGGAGGTTATTAGAGCCTTCGTGTCGGTGTTTTTCACCATGCTAGGCATTCGAATTCAGTCGTATGGACATGTACTAGGTCCCCCTAGAGTTTCGTCAATTTCCGCAAAAAATATATATATATATATATATATTTTTCCGTTTTTTAAGCCATTTTTTAATGGTTTATTAAAAAAACTTTAGATTGTAATAAAAGTCAGATACGGAGTCCCTTTCTGACGTGGGGACACTCATTTTCACACCCGGAGCGTTCACTTTACCCATGGGACCACTTTCTACATCAGTCAGGTAGCTGGAAAACCACGTAAGGCATTATTTGGGCTAGAAGTGCATAAAAGTGGCATTTTAATGTTAAAACTGGACAAATTGGCACTCTGGTCAAAGGTTGAAAAGTAGAAAATATTAAATTATTTATGAATAGGGTGACATGGCATGGGTCCCCCATAGTCATGCGACCCTTCTTTTCATGTTTTAACTTAAGTTTTAAGTTGTGGTGAAAGGTAATGGGTTTAAATAAAGGTGACGTCAATGAATGGAGGAGCTCACGCTAGCATGGTGGGGTTCACGTGAGATATGGACCCCATTCACATCACGTTAGAACCATTGTTTATTCTACATTCCACCATACTTTGGTCTGACTTGTTTATAGCGCAGATGAAGTGGTGACGTGAGCTTCACGGCCCATGAATATGGTGATATGGGTTGCGCTAATCAAAGCGTGGACCCTCTTTGTTATCCACGGTGGCATTAAAACTTGGATTCATTTCCTTTATCGCACATGGTTTGAAGTTGGTGGGGTTCACGTGAGATGTGGCAGCGTAGATTTGGGCTCGGCATTTTAACTTGAGATATTTTGGAGTGGTGGCGAATAATGGAGGGAGGTCGCCTACCTTTTGAGAGGTGGCGTCTCCTCTAAGGTGATCTTCAAA
>LPNX010612829.1:258236-282064 GCA_001517045.1 Pseudotsuga menziesii
CTAGTAGCGTAGTTGTTCTTTTTTTTTATCATTTCATGCTGTGTTTAAGTTGTGCAAAAGTAACCTGAATACTTACCCACTGCGCTATACCGAAGTACTATAAGGGAAAAGATTTGAGCAGTGTAGTAATTAAAAAACAAAAAACAATTTTGTTATGCACTGCTAAGTTAAAATAAACCCCCTCGCTTTCCTGAGTACAGGTTCGTGGATAAGGGCTTGCCCAAGTACTGAATTTGGAAAGATACTGCAGGGTTTTTATCTTTTTTCTAAATCAGAAAACTTGTTCTAATTAAAATAAACCAAGACTCCTTCCTCGTATGCTCTACACGGCTGCAGCTTGTCTGATCAGTTGGCTGTATCAGAAAGGGATACGAGTTACTAGATCTAATAGGAAAATCCACACAAGTAATTTTCTTGAGAACTCGGGAGGTTGCAAAGAGTAATCACTACAGAGTCAGGGGGCTACTCTAAGCAGGTCTATCATCGCCTTGTTGGACACTTGGTATTACTGCTTTAGCACTCAGTTCGAAGGGACTTGACTTGTTGGGCCAAACCCACAATTTACCCATTCCTTAATCAATTCATTTAATAATTTAAAATTTACCAACCGAGACACTGCAATACTTTCACTGAGACTACACTAGCAACCCACTTTTGCAAGCACTTTTTTCATTTTGGCACTGGTCTTTTCTGTTCCTTTTTTGCATAAGTTAATCTCGCAATGTGTCATTGAATTTGGTGTATCTAATTTGAATTAAGGTGTTGCTAAGGTTAAATTGTGTTGGCAGTAATTGGTAATTTCTTAAATTCATCCATTCCATATTAAAACTCCTAGAATTAACTACTTCTCTCGTAGAGTAAAAACCTTAGATTTTACTATTCATTAGGGTCCACCCCCCTTGGCTTCGCTAGGAGTTGGCCTAGACGGAGGAGCTGAGTATCAGGTGACAGGACTTGGCTCGAGCTTGCCCCCAAGGTCGCACCCAGTGGCTTGAAGATTTCTGCCACGTTACCCGAGGTGCGAATTAGGCGGCAACAGACACCATTGTGATCTTTATGATCAAGGAAGGAAACTCAGAACTTAGACTAGGGCTAACAACAATGCATTGAATCACCACAAGGTACCTTTCCAAGGAATCCTTGGCCTCCAAGAAAGGATATTTCTACCGTTATGAGCTTTGCAGTGCTAGGTATGGGTCTTGATGCCTTCAACATGGTCATGGGATGAAACTTAGGCCTTATGCAATAAAGGAATCCTTTAGGCATTTGGGGCAAAGAATGATGTCTTGAACCACTACAAATGACCTCTTGAATGCATATTTTTTCTCTAACTAGGGATATGTGTTTCATTAGCATTTTTTTAGCACTGGGTATGGGTCTAATAGAGCCCATGGCATTGGCAATAGTGAACACATCCTTAGAACGCACATGCGCTTTGAACACGCACATGCTTTCATAGCACATGTGTGTTCTTTGAATTCAAATTTTTTTTGGCGCCATTGCTAATTATTCATGAAACTAATTTACAATTACCAATATATAAACTTAAAGATTCAATTTTTTTAGAAACTAGAACATTTACAAAACACTTGGAATCCCTTCAAATCTCTATTTTACCCTTCACTTGCACAATGAGAGATTGTGAGAGCTCTTTCCCTATAGCTAAAAGTGAGAAAATATAATGAAAAAAGGTCTTTTAGAGTTGGACATGTGGGACACATCTAGGGCACGTGTTTGGCACATATCCTAGCGTGTCCATGTTCGATAAAGGCCCCCCCAGTTGGACGTGTCTTGTTTCTTAGGTGTTCACCCATTGATGTACCTTTTATGAACCCAGTGGGCAGTTTTGGACACTAGTGGACATTAATATTCGATTAAAATTGAAATATCTGCTTCTCTTCACTAACATCATTTCATTGTATCCTATTTATGTGGAGTATGTGGTTCATGGAGATCTATCCCAAGAAGGGAAGATGTAAACTATTTGGCCCACAACATTATACAGCACTGTTTTTCCTTCTTTATTTTCTTCTTTATGTAGAGATTATCTTTGCTGAGATTCTCCCATCTTTGCTCTGAAGAGATGCGTCAAGCACTGGCTGTGCTTTACATGCTGAGTTATCTGCCCATTGACAATTCTTATCAGTTCCTGATATTTAATTTTCAAGTTAATTTTCTAAAGGAGAAACGAAAAGATAAACAAGGTAAGTGCTAGACCAGAAGATGTAAGGCGTTGTCTTGGGAGTACCATGTGTTGGATGTACGGCATATCACAATTAATGTCCTTACATTTGACAGAGTGCCTGCCAGAGAAGCCAGACTACACAGATTGGTTTGTTGCAATAAGCAGATAATATCACTGACTTTTATCATCGGGCTAAAGTAAGCAAGCATTAACCAATGTATGTTGATCAAGTATATCAGCGTGACAAGAAATGTTCTAAAAATGGAGTGAAATGCAGGTGTCAGCCAATAAAAATTGATCAAAATGAGACTGATATTCAAGCAAAAGTTTGTCACTTAGAGCAAGGCACATTAGGTGATACATGACAGCAAATAGACATGAAGAAGCACAAATAAACAATGAGCAGGTGATAGAACTTGAGCATAATAAATAGCAACACATCCCCTTAGCTGTTTGGAATGAAACAGTCCATATAGTGTATCAAAACAAATATCTAAGAATATAGTCAGTGCCAAAAGACATTTAGATAAGCTAAAATCACCTCCAAAGAAATGGATCCATGCCATCAGAATGCATGTCAAATAAAGAGAAACCAAACAACAAAGTTAAAAGTGCATACTCTTTGCTTAAATATTTTGTTCCCCACAAAGGGCACCAGATGATTAGTTGATGAGCCTCGATATCCCTTAACACGTGCAACAAACCGTTCGAGATCCGGTAGCTTTCGTAACCTTTCCAAAATAGAGCTAGCAATTCCCGGACGAGCCACGAGCTCCTCCACAGCATCGAGTCTATAATTAATTTCTCCGACACTTCTCAAAGGGTGGCAAATCCAACGCCTCAAAAGGCGTTTTCCAAACGGAGTTGTACAATTATCAAGATATTTGAAAAGGGTCCCTGCCACATGATGATTATGGCATCAGAAGTTTTGAACTCTATACAAAAATCAAGAAATACAACCCTTTTAGATACTGGAGTCAGAAGATATAAAAAAATAAGCTACCAAACAAATCACAGGATTTTCTTGCAAGCCATAACAAATGATGGATAATTGAAAATTCAGATCAGGCATGCCATGTTTTTGTGTGCGAATTAACCTTCTTTGCTTCCATTTGCATTATTATTAAAAATATCAAGGTTTGAAAGTGTTTGTCCATCAAGCCGAAGCGAACCCTTGTAGACTTCGTAGGAAGAAACTGTTCCATTTCGAAGAAGATCATCATCCAGCTGGTATTCATGAAACCAAGGGAATATATCACATTACTCTAAAATAAAGATGACAGTTAACTTTTTAAGCAGCAAATCATTGACTCCGCAAACATATTACACACCTTCATCCTGTGCAAATGTGCAACTAACCCTCCAAGGGAACTTGTTGCAAGTTCTTCATGAGCAATTCCATCAAATGCAGCAGACCATGGTGTAGCAAAAGATCCCTTAAAGTAGCCCCTTGACTGGAACAACTCAAACACCATAGAAGCATCCATGAAATCCAAGCCTGGTTGAAGAGCAGTCACCTCTAATGCTGAAGAACCTGTCAACCTTACAAAATAGGTATTACTGTTTTTAAATGCAATCTTATTTACAGGATTTGTGCTGCACTGAAGGTTTTATTTATTCCGCACTCACAAATATTTGTTTGATTTTTTGAAATTAAAACCATCATCTAAAGTCATGAACAAGAAGCAACCTAACAGAGCCCTAGAAATAAATAATATTCATTAACAAGGAGAAGATGCTAGAAGGCGGGAACAACTTTACATGTACTCTATGAATGCTGTAGGCCACTACTAAAAATACTGAATCTCTTTGAATATAAAAACAGGAATTGGTTTTGGTAGGTAGGATTCAAGTGTTCTCCAACTATGGCTGAAACTCTATGCTTAATATTTATGTTTTTCAATTTTTATGTCAAAAGGCACTGGTTACTTCATTATAGAAGCTAACCTATGATACTGGACAAGTCCATATAAGCCATCGTGTCATCGTGTCGGACACGCACACGTCCTAACATGGTATCGGACATTTGTTTTGGACGTGTCCTATTTTAGAACACGTCCAAAACGTGTGTCTGACACTGTGTCAGGACGTGTCCTAAAAACAGGACACCCTATCCCTTAAACAAGATTCTTCTAACCAAAAAAATTGTAAAAAAACAATTTTATCCTCATTCATTCACATTTTTTAGTGAGGCTTGAGCTCTAAGAGGGTTTTTTTTTGCAGGTGAAGAGCATTAGAATGTTTTCATCTTGGTCTACTCCATTTTGTATTTGCCAGTGGCATTCCGACATCTATGTAATACTGCACCAATGGAATTATAGCCCCCCATGTTTTTCATCCTTCTCTCTATGCAGTTTGTGATATATTTTTATTATTTTTCCTTATACATTTACATATTACGTTTGGCTCTTATTTGTGATGTACTTTTATTATTTTTCCATGCACATTTACATATTACATTGTTTGGCTCTTAGCCTCTCAAATCAAGTCAGGGAGCACACCAACAAGTATTCTGTGGGGACATATGTCACAACCACACTTAGCGAGCGCTCTCGACTCACTAAGGGTGGAGTGCGGCACCGTCTAGGAACCTCCCAAGGGCTTGGCCAACTCGGTGTTTTCTGACGGACTATGCCTTAACCAAGTGCGGAAAGAATTTTATACTTAGTCAAATTTACAACATGCAAAGAAGACAAAGAAATATAGATGTCAAGTTGCCCAATGCAAAGCCTGCGTTTATAGTTTTCACAATTAAAGAAACAGAGGCGTCACAAACCAGACACTCTTTGGGTGTGCGCCAAACTCGGCTAATACACACGCTTTTACAAAGTTTATAAAAACGGTTAAGGCAACCTCACCAGGAGCGTTTGACCAAGCTGCCAACCGACTGTCGCAACTCTCCTCGGATGCTGCTGTCAAAATTACCAAGCACACAAAACGCGCCTGTGGGAGAGCTTAGCAACATGCCCTAGATCACCCCACAGACTTTGCCAAAACGCCTGCAGAACCCCTACGCGGATTCCTCAGAAAAGTTGGATGCGCGCCCCAGCCAAGCGCTACGTCTTCATCAACTGTGTCCCTTTGTGTGAGCTCCTTGCTTCATGCTTGCTTGATGGTTTTTTCCTTGACACCTTCTTCCTTTTATAGGAGAGCGCTTGGGTGGGAAGTAGGCGCTCTTACTTAGCGCTCACGCCTTCCCCTTGTTGGCTCCCCATGTCACCTTTCCGTCACATGCCAAGTCATTTGTATGTTCCACGTTTGGTGCAGAGCCTCGTCCAAATTCCGACGGGCCAAAGGGTCGCACGCTCACACCACCGATGGGTCGCGCGCTTGCCTTCTATCTGCTTGAGTGCCCGCCATCAAGACGCTCGTTGTCACGCGCGCTTCTGTTGGAGCACCCGCTGGTCCGCTTGCTGGTGCGCTCACCTACCCACACGTCTAAGGGTCACGCACCCACACCATGGGTGGGTTGCACACCCATATTCTTCATTGCCTTGTCTTCTAGTTGCGCCACACTCCCAACGCTCCAATTCGGTGGTGAGTGTGGACGCTCGTCTTGTGGGCACGCCACACTCCCGACTCTCCAACTCAGTGGTGAGTGTGTGTGCTCTCCTTGTAGGAGCACGCACGCTTGGCCCCCATGCTATCAACCGCAACGCCTTCGCCACCTTGCCCATGAGGGCGCTGAAACCATGCTTTCGAGCAAGTGCGTTAGCACTTGGGGTGTGCTAAAAACCATGGCCATGACAACCTCCCCCACTTAAACTATTGGTCGTCCTCGGCAACGTCAACCATCGTTGCCATCCGCACCAAACCTGCTCAAGTCTCCTTCGTGCGTTGTTCTGCTTGTACACTAGTCTTGGTTCCCTCCATCTTCGCATGACCCAGGTGATTAGTTCCTTTCATCGTTTCTATCAGTCACTTCCTCTAGTCCTCTTCGGCAAGAATCTTCCACTTGGTAGACTCGGCTGAATGAAGACACCACCTTCATCCAAGTGTTGCCTTCGTTTCAAGTTGTGCTTCCTCATGAAGTGTTCGTAGTCTTTCTACCTTCACTAAGGGTAGAGACCGTCTACAACTACATCTAGTTGGAAGAAGAGAGGAGGTGGTGCTCCTCGCCATCCTCTTCTGCTCGCTGTCGTTCTTCCTCCTTTTGGCTTAAGTACAAGAGAAGGGGCACGTTTCTCCCAACAGTGTTGTTCCCTTAATCAAACACTCTTCGCACCTCTGGGTCACCTAGCCACACGTTCGTTACTAAGTTACCGAAAACTTCTAGGAAGGGGAGTGGAAACTTCGTTCCCCGTTTCGGAAACTTAAACGGAGGAGATACGGCTTGGAAATGCCACTGAAACGTTTCCAAGCCATATCCAAAAATTAGAAATGTTTCCATTCTGTTTCCAGAGTTTCCAGCCGTTTCCTTAAACGTTTCCAGCAGTTTCCTGGTTTTTTGAAACGTTTCAACTGCTACTGGGTAAGTTTTTGACTAGAAATATTGATTTTTTGACATGAAAATAAACAAATAAATAACCCCAATGGAAAACTATAAAACCATAACCCTAAATTGAACCTCAAAACATAGATATAAAGCCTCAAAGCTTATAAATCAAGAGCAAAACCTTAATCCTAGATTGGTGAATGGTAATTTGACATCTTATGTCTCACTGATTGTGTTTCATTGTAATTTTCCAAAATTGATAGAGGCCTACTGTTGGTTCAAAAAATCATTGATCTGTGGACATTTTATTGTATCAAATGCTTGTCTACTATAGTGATAGTTTCACAGCCTAGTGTAGAAGTACGATGACTTTTTTTTATTGTTTTTTTTCTTTTCAGTTTTTTTACCAATTCCTCACAACTTCGTTTTAAATAAACCCCAATGACTTGCATATGTGATAAATCCACTTGCATATCAAAATTGATACAATGACAGCTTTAGCCATTCAAAATAGCGTACTACATTTATGAAGGGTTACATAAACCAACACATATTTCCAATAATCTTCCAACAAACTTCAGTTTTCTTCTTTTCCTTTTTGAATTAGTATGAACCCTTGACCTATGGCCTTATTTACTCCATTGCTATTACACTCATATCCCTATCCTTATGTTGTGGAGAGAATTATGATGGTGCATCGTTTAGCCAATTCTCCATAAGATGTGCATGTGATATTTTAATCTTATTTCAAGCATTTTTATTAGTATAAACCATAAAACATAAACAACATATCCAAGGAAACTCATTGGTGTCTAGAGATAGTATTATTGCATAGAGTGCAATATTGCATGTCATCACACTCACACCTAAGTTGCACTAAAACATGAGCTCACTTATTTATACTTGTGTGCTTAATTAATCCCCTTAAAACATGGTTGATTATGTCATATTTGAATATCCAAGTCGGTTGCAAATCATAGACAATCCTATGAATTTAGGCCCTTTAAGAGCCAGTCAGTTAGTCACTTTTGGAACCAGTCGGTTGGTCAATTGACTCTCACTTGCCTAGTTGATTGTCTCGTCAGTGAGTGGACCAACCTAAATACAACATAGTCGAGTCTGTCTTACATAAAAAATTGTGTTTAATCACAAATTTTAACACTTTTCTAGAGGTGTAAACAATGTAATATTTGTTAGATGGTAACATTTGGATACATCCATCAAGTAATTTTAGGGTTTGAAATCAATGTTTATAAGTAGTTGACATGTTCCGGTTTAAATGCTTGCCAGCGGGTGACTTATCTATGGCACTTGAGATAGAAGAATATTGTTTAAGACAATATTTGAGTTTGGTGATTTTAATTGTTATAAATGAAACAACTACCTTTAAATCTAATTGATGAATGGTAGTCTAAAGTATGTATGTCTCATGGCCTTTTTGATATATATATATAAGTCTGCTGCCGTTTCCTTGCCGTATCGTATCCCACATTTTTCAAAATTTGTGGTATCCATTTCCCTCCCCGTATCTGTATCCTCTCCCGTATCCGTTTCAGTGCAACTTAGGTTCGTTGTAACTGCGTTGCAAGCGAGCGTCTCAGCCACATCTATCCCTTCACCGTACTGTCATCTGTCCGCACCTTTGTAGAACTTAGTGAGTTCTTCCAAATGTGTCACGGCCGATTCCACGACCCTTGCCATCGTCGCGAGTCGCAGCTCCAACTGAGCAACCGACTCTTTGGAAGCGAGGCGCTCTTCCAACAGAATGACCTTCTCTCGGCTAACGCACTCCTTGCATTCTTCTGCATCAAGCTTTCCATGATCCCTGGCTGCCGTAGTCTGAAGAGATGACGCCAATGCTGTCACCTTCCATTCACCCAGCGACTTCTTCACGGTCTGCACATAGATGGGTTGTTCCCTCGCAAGAAACGCGAAGCTGTTAAGATGAGGCAGTGGAGTTGCCTTCTCTTTCTTCATGAACTCTTTTCCAAGCACCACTTCGAAGTCGTCAAGAGGGACAACCATGAAGTCTCCCACGCCTATCCATTCTCCAATCCTTAGAGAAACTGGGCGAGCCAATCCCATCACTCTTTCAATGCCCGAATTCACTGCCTTGAACGTATTTTCCTTTTGCTTGATTTTCAGCCTAAGACGCTTCGCCACTTCCTCGCTGATGAAGTTGTGCGTCGCACCGCTGTCAACTAAGGCCAAAATCTGATGTCCGTTCAACTCAACGAGAACATAACTCAAATGAGTGAAGTCAGGTTCTGCTGTTGCCGTTGTTTCCTCCAAGACTGTGTTTAGCACCTGCAACACTCCAACCGAAGGTCCTATTTGTTCTACGGCTGCCATCTTCTGCGGTCACAAGGGACAATTCTTGGTATAATGGTCATTTGCGCAAATATAACAAGAGACCATTTTCCTCTCTTTTGTTTCACCAACGCTCTTGGCTTTCTCTTCCTCGCGTTCTAATACCACCTGTCACAACCACACTTGGCAAGCGCTCTCGACTCACTAAGGGTAGAGTGTGGCACCGTCTAGGAACCTCCCAGGGCTTGGCCAACTCAGTGTTTTCTAACGGACTACGCCTAAACCAAAATGCGGAAACAATTTATACTTAGTCAAATTTACAACATGCAAACAAGACAAATAAATATAGATGTCAGGTTTCCCAATGCAGAACCTGCGTTTATAATTTTCACAAGTAAAGAAACGGAGGCGCCACAAACCGGCCACTCTCTGGGTGTGCGCCAAACTCGGCTAATACACACGCTTTTACAAAGTTTACAAAAACGCTTAAGTCAACCTCCCCAAGAGCGTCTGACCAAGCTGCCAACGATTGTCGCAAGCCTCCTCGGATGCTGCTGCTGAAATGACCAAGCACACAAAACGCCTCTGTGGGATAGCTTAGCAACACGCCCTAGCTCACCCCACAGACTTTGCGAAAACGCCTGCGGAACCCCTGCACGGATGCCTCAGAAAAGTTGGATGTGCACCCCAACTAAGCGCTGCGTCTTCTTCTAGTGCGAGCTCCTTGCTTGCTTCCTCATGCTTGCTTCCATTCTTGGGCTTGTTCAGCTGTTCCTTCTTGAACTTGCCATGCTGCTTCTTGCCACCATCTTCATTGTTTCTACCCTCTTCTCGCTTATCAGTTCGAAAGTCATGCAACTTCTCTGTGGCAGAAATAGCTTCCGCAAGAGTCTTCACACCTTGTCGTTGCAAGTCAGCTTGTGCCCAACCTTGTACAACCTTGTAAACCCTTCATAAAATGATAGAGACAATCCTCCTTGCTCATGTCTTTTATCTCTAGCATAACATTCATATAGGCCTTGATGTACGCCTGAATCTTAGTAGTATGTCGAATTTGCATAAGTTCATTTCTAGCCATCCATCTCTGGTTTCCAGGTCCAAACTGTGCCTTGAGGGAAGTCTTCATCTGCTCCCAATTTTCAATCCGCTCTGCAATTTTGCTCGAAGCCACATCTTTTGCTCTATTTCTCCACCAAAGCTTCATAGTATCAGTGAGAAACATGGCAACAACATTTACCTTAGCCTCGCCTGAACTTCCTTTCATATGGTCTAAGTACTGCTCAACATCCTAGCAAAAATTTCAAAGTAGCTTCAAATCCTGTGTGCCATCAAACGGCTCCGGTTCTTTCATCCTGATTTTCATCGTTGCACCCATGCTACTTCCACTACCCAACGCGCGCTTCAACACCGCAATAGTGTCATCTTGGTCCTTCGCGTGAAGATGGAGTTGTTCAATAACCCCTTCAAGCTTCCAAACCCTTCCTTGCGTGTCCTGTTGAACCTCAGCATGCAACACATCCATTCCCTCCCTGCATTCATTCACGGCCTCATTGAAATCCTTATGCATCTTTTCCACGTCGGTGAGCAGCATTGCAGTCTTCTCTCCATGAGCATAGAGAGCTTCACTAAACTACTCCATGTTCCTTTTGATTGCTGCAAGTCTATGTTTCCCTTTGGCCTTGGGTTCCAGCTCCTCATGAACGGATTCCTCCCCATCTGTAGGCACTTCTTCCTACGAATCATAAGTTGGTTCTACGTTACGCTTCCCCATCTCGTTCTTCACTTGGTCCAAGTAAGGATTGACGAAACTTAGCTTCTCCGAGCTTCCTTGCTGAGCTTTCTGCTTCTGTCTACTAATATTTCCCTTCGTAATGTTCCTTTGGATAGGTTGCAAGTCTGCCAAATGTGTCTTCCGATCAATCCTTTGGTTTCATCTAATGTCTTTGTCTACCACCAGAGCGTCCACCCAACCGAACACTCCTTTGTTTTAGCGACCTTGGTCACCAAGTCACCGGGGCATGCACCAACGCTTTCCATCAACCAAATCTTTCGTTTGCCAAGCGCGCTGCTCAAACCTCCGTTTGGGCGCATTTCTGGGCGCTCTGTCAAGCGCGCTTCACGCCACGGTGCTAAGCGCACCTCCCAACCTTTCTGTCACCAGAGGGCGTCTTGGAGTGCGTCTTCAACCAAGCGCGCTAACAATCGTACCCCTGCCAAACGATCGCGCTCTGCCTAACAATTGCACCCCTGCCAGGCGCACTTCTGCCAAACGCCCACACTTCCTAGGAGCGCTTCTGTAGACGTGTCTGTCATCGTCTGAGCGCACCTTCTGCGTCACACTGTTGTTGTTTTTGTTGGGCCCTCCTTGCCCGTTCCAAGTGCGCTAACCCTGAGCGCGTCACCAACTATTGCACTCTCTGTCAACCGCACCAAAGAGTGCACCAGTCCAAGTCCACAAGCCGCGCTACTTGGCAAGACGCTACTGCAACCAACTTCGTTGGCTCCTCTTCGAACTGTGACTCTGTGTTGGCTCTAATACCACCTCTTCTTTAGAAGAGTGGTGAAGAGCAAAACTCCTCAACGTCTTCGCTCTGATACCACCTGCTTCGTAGGAAGTGGTGAAGAGTGAACCTTGCTCCGAAAACTGCTATGATACCACCTGTCATAGCCACACTTAGTGAGCGCTCTTGACTCAGTAAGGGCAGAGTGCGACACCGTCTAGGAACCTCCCGAGGGCTTGGCCAACTCAGTGTTTTCTGACGGACTACTCCTTAACCAAATGCAGAAACAATTTTATACTTAGTCAAATTTACAACATGCAAAGAAGACAAAGAAATATAGATGTCGGGTTGCCCAATGCAGAGCCCGCGCTTATAATTTTCACAATTAAAGAAATGGAGGCGCCACAAACTGGCCACTCTCTGGGTGTGCAGCAAACTCGACTAATACACATGCTTTTACAAAGTTTGCAAAAACGCTTAAGTCAACCTCCCTAGGAGCGTCTGACCAAGCTGCCAACCGACTGTTGCAACCCTCCTCAGATGCTGCTACCGAAAAGACCAAGCACACAAAACGCGCCTGTGGGAGAGCTTGGAAACACACCCTAGCTCACCCCACAGACTCTGCCAAAACGCCTGCCGAACCCCTGTGTGGATGCCTCAGAAAAGTTGGACGCGTGCCCCAACCAAGCGTTGTGTCTTCATCAACTGTGTTCCCTTGTGTGAGCTCCTTGTTTCATGCTTGCCTGATGTCTTTTGCCTTGACGCCTTCTTCCTTTTATAGAAGAGCACTTGGGTGGGAAGTGGGCACTCTTACTTAGCGCTCACGCCTTCCCCTTGACGGCTCCCCAAGTCACCCTTCCGCCACACGCCAAGTCATGTGTTCGTTCCACGTTTGGTGCACGCCTCGTCCAAATGCTGACGCGCCAAAGGGTCATGCGCCCACACCACCGGTGGGTCGCGCGCCCGCCATCAAGACGCTCGTCATCGCGCGTGCTACTGTTGGAGCGCTCGCTGGACCGCTTGCTGATGCGCTCACTTTCCCGCGCGCCCATCTTCTTGGCTGCCTTGTCTTCTGGGTGTGCCATACTCCCAACGCTCCAAGTCGGTGGTGAGTGTGGGTGCTCGCCTTGTGGGAGCGTGCCCGCTTGGCCCCCATGCTGTCAACCGCAATGCCTTCGCCACCTTGCCCATGAGGGCGCTCGAACCATGCTTTCGAGCAAGTGTGTTAGCACTTGGGGTGCGCTAAAAACCATGGCTGCGACAGCATATTCCACAAACAACATCACAAGGGGATTCATTTCACATAGGGGAGGTTACCGCTTATTTCTATTCCTACCCATGACATTCAATCTAAGTGGCATCATCATTGTAAGTGGCATAATCTAAAATATAAAGCGTGTAGATAAATGAGATTCTTCATTCTTCTATATATTTAAAACGTGTATATAATCTTTAAATATAACCTAAAATATAATTGATAGATGAGATTCTTCATTCTTTCATCTTGATCTACCCCTTTTTGTATTTACTATTACTATTAGTCTATTTGGCATTTGCTAGTGGCATTCCGGCATCTATGAAATATATTTTGATTTTGATGACTTAATGAGAAATATGGTTCTGACTCATGAGTATTGACATCTTGATCTATGACTATCATGAGTATCATGAATTATCTCTATGTCTCATAATCTCATTGTGATTACTAATTTGTAAATGTGTAATTGCTAATGTTAAATGTGCATTGATTCTTATTTCTATTGAATATTTGTAAAAAATTGGATCTATATGTCTATATTTTTAATATATATATAACGTGTCCTACATGTCCTGATTTCGGGGGTCACTATGTCTGTGTCTGACACTTGAATCCCTGTGTCATGTGTCCTGTGTCCTCGTGTCAGGCGACTTAGGAACTAACTACTTTGAAGGTAGTGTCCTTTAAAATGCCCTTAGGTTGGGATGACATACCAATTGAATGCAGCCTTGAGCATTTCTATTTCATATAGAATTTGCGTGAGAACAAAGAGATGTTAAATTTTGGGTACAATTCACTTGACCATAAGACTTTTTTCATTTAGAAGCATGCGAGTCCTTACCCAGACAGTTACCAATTTCTCTTTGCAATATTCTCTACATATTCAGGCTTAAGATCTTGACCAAGAGATTTAGCTGTTAAATCTTTCAGTTTTTACTTTTTATGAAAAAATCATAAATCTTTATTTCGAATGGTTATGGATCTCATTTTGCACAACTGGCTATGGGAATCATCCATGCAGCCACACTGCCATTGAAAAATATCCTTTGAAAACTATTGATTTTAAATAATATAGAACAAGTTCCAACTTCCAATGGGTCTTACTGTTTTAAAATATTAAACAAAATTATTTACTCATGATAAAACTAATTGTCATCTTAACCTATATCATCCATCCAAATTGCTTCCCTTCATGTACAGCTACTTAAGATGTAATCGTATATTCAAGAATAGGATATCCCATTTCAAAACTCCTGTTCAAGTATCAATTCTAGAAGGATCATCCTTTTCATACTTTGTATCGACCAGGATCATATCTTTGGAATAATGCATTCTAGTTTACTTCCTATAACAGCATAAATTTCAAACTCTTGAATGTTTACACCAATGTTATCGGAACCGGACCGGTCATCGAACCGGCGAAGCCCAAAATGTGAACCGGACCGGAACCGGCAAAAAACCGGGTAAAAAACCGGCTGACTAAAAAATACATAAAATATTTATATTTTGTAAAAAAACATATATATTCATGTGCTTACATATGAATCCAAACCATTAATACACAAATATGCAAAGTGAATGAGGTCGGCTGCAATTCTGCAAAGGAATGAGGCCGGCTGCAATTCTCATGCTATTATGGTGAAAAAACTACCCATCAGACCTAGCACCTAAGACGAGTAAGTCCACTTTGTGGTGCAGCCAATTGGGCCTGTTCTCAAATAACTTCCAACAGGGGAGTTAATTTCCAACCTTGAGGACAATAAAGAAAATATGGTCAATGAAGCTAAGCAGAAAACTCACAGAAAACTTAAAAGTATATGAACTATGACTCTTCAGAGAGGAGTATGACCATAAACATAAAAGGAGAGTCATGATATCAGGAAGGTGCTATATGATTTGTTTGGCATTAAGCAGTGTTTTTATGAGATCTTCTAATTCATGTGGAAGTCTCAGCACACTAACGTCACTGTCACCTATCAAAAAAACCAAGCATGCACAACTAACCAATGTCTTCATGGGAGAAGAATAACTGCATGAAATTTGTTTATATTCCCTGCAGGTACCATCTCTGTCAACTCTGTAAACTGGTTGGACTCCAAAACTAGAGTATTTAGGTTAAACACCTTACTGTATGTAAGAGCTAGCATCTGTGTTAGCAATGTTGACAATTGGTTTGCAACACAGCAAAAAGGTAAAAGGGAAATATTAATCCATTAGAGGACAAAATCAAGAAGAGGATGAAACATAGATGGACAATCACTTGTTATTATGTTAAAGATCAACAAACATGCTAGGTTGACAACTTGAATACAATTATGACCAAGACCATGTCACTGTACTGCATTATTTTACACAAGGTTTGACAGATTTCCCTTTACTTAATACCGTCTTATGTTATTTCCCATGTAGAACACCTTCTTTAACTGCAGTGGAGGAACCTCAAGCAAGTATAAACACCTTTGAGCACTTATGGATGCAGTGGAAGTTACCATTTTCGTATTTTTTTTTTTTAAATTTGAAAAACGTGGGTCCCTGCACGCGGCCGTACGGCAGAGTACGGACTGGCCGGTTCCGTACGGAACCGGTCAAAACCGGCTGGTTCGGTGCCTAGTTTGGTCAAATTTCCGGTTTTCTAAAAATTTTTTGGTGACCGAACCGGTCAACCCTGTGAACCGGTCAGACTGGCCGGTTTTGCCGGTTCCGGTCCGGTTCCGATAACACTGGTTTACACATAATACTAAAATTTAATCTATTTGCATGCTACAAAAGGTACAGTTAACTATAGCAAACCAAGATGATTTTAGTCCGCAGCCAATCTGAGCAAATCTCCCTGGCCAGAAATTTATATGTTGGTGAAACAAGCTTACTAGGCAATAGCCAAGATGCTATTAGTTAGAAACCAATGTTGGTAGTTGTCGAAGCATGCAAATTAAAAACAAATTGATAATCATACAATGGTTTAACAAAGAGATTGCATGTATGCCCTTTATCCAAAGTCAAGAAGGTCCATTCAGTTCCCCACTGCACATGTGTTTACATATAAGAGTTATATTTTAGAGTATTAGTGCTACCATTGCCGGTTCAATCAAATTATCTAATGACAACATCAACTCCTCTTTGCATTTACTATAGTGGTGTTATCTTCTAAATATGCACCTGCAAAATTCAATTCCATGCAAGAATGCAAATTTAGGCAACTTATTAGGAACCCTATCCAATGTCAGCTCGGTATGATTTCCCTTCACTTTAGGTCAGCTCTCCCCCAGCACAAGGGGGAATTCCCTGTGTATGATTGTTAAACCATACTTTTAATTTTCTTTAACAAACCAGATTTAGCAATCCAATAGTTTATGAAGCATGATGGATATTGTTGTGGTGAATTCAAGCAAATTAGTGCCCATCCTTGGGATAAATGGAGTCAAAACACTTTGAAGTTAAAAAGACTTAATGAAAGGCAATATTAAACCCAGGAAGATGCTTGAAATAGAAATCAATCTTAGTTATAACAGTGCTGCAAAACTATATTTCAGCCAACCATACCAAGCTCATAAGGAAACATTAGTATTTTTATTGCATTCTTCCCCTCCACATAAAATCAGAATCTGAAAATGAAGTAGAATGTGGAAGACATCGTGTCGGCAAAAATATCGCCGAGGGTCCAGAACACAACTTATTGGCAACATCGGGAAAATATCGGAAAATTTCAGAAATATCGGCAAACTTAAAAAAAATACAAAAATACTTCTTTTTCAAATTTTTAAACATTTAAAGCAACAACAACATGAAATATACACATTGCCACATAAATATGAAAATAAAACATATATATATGATGTATAAGATGTCTAATGATATATCATACATCAATACTAAATCATGTCCTGAGTAGTAATGACTGTACTGACTCTAGAGCCTCAAAATATCATCAAAAAATATAATAAATCCATCTCATCATCATGAGTCAATTGTCAACCAAGATATGCATACTGCATAGTACAATGAAATCAAATAAAACAAACTATTGATTCCCTCTGTCCCTTTTACGGGAAAAGGTGATGGCTCTGGTAATGGCTCTTCCTCTAGCTGAAGAATGCCCTACGGGTGGCAATGGACTCTGATGTGCTCTAACAGAAGGAGAAGCTACACTCTGACGTCCTCTAGAAGATGAAGAAGGTAGAGTCTAGCGTCCTCTACTGGTAGTAGTGCCACTACTATGTCCAAGTCTAGCTCGCTTTGTCGTCACTGTCTGTGTCTATGTCTATGAAAGTGATGGTGCACTCCCACGGCCAATAGCCACCTCCTATAAATGTGTTTGCTCTAGATCATCCTCCACCTCCTCTATTGCCTCCCCTGCCACTTGGCCCACCCCCCCTCCAAATCCTCGTGTAACCAATCAAGGTCCTATTCCATGACAGGTGCCTTGCTCTCCACCCTCCATGCAACAGTGGTGTCAATCCCATTCAATGAAATGGCATCCACATCTGGTGTTTTCTGAAGCTTCCTCACCCATAATCGAAGGTTGTAGTATACGTAGACCATGTCATTGAGGCAGGAAGTTTCCAACCTGTATGAGGGTCATAAATTATAAATTATAATTCAAATTTTGTAATATATAATTTAAACTTTAAAGGTTGACATGGCAATGTGCATAAAATTTTAAATTTATAATTTAAAATAACTTCAATTTTTTTTTTGAAATTTTTTAACCTATTGCGCTTCTTGGTGTGTATTTTCTCAAACACAGGCCAATTGCACTCGCATCCAGACGAGCTACATGTTTGGCTTAGCACCTGAATGACAAGCTTTTGTAAATGGGGTACTCTTCGGCCATAGCTTGTCCACCAAGCATCTAAAACAAATAAGAGATAGTACAAAGTTGAAACATAATTAAAGAAATAACATTGAAATTTTAAAGTTTGAAACAAATGGAGAAAAGACATTGAAATTTGCAATAAAATGAACTTGAAGCTTACCTGGCATTTTGGTCTTCCTATCATGAACAACCATATCAAAGCCAAATGTCCCACCATCCATCCTATATATCTCCATTTCTTTAGAAATCTCTGCATGTTCTTGCGGATCTAGCATTGTCCTCTGAACACATGTGAGGAATCCATCCATAACCTTTGCAACAAATCTAAAACAACAAGAGTAGGAGAATGCATGGTTGAGGTAGATCCCTACAACATGAATGGACGATGGAGTATATTGTTCCATCACTCATCAATGACCCTCCATATCAATAATCTTCTCTCATAACCCTCATCCCCCTTGTCCTAATAATATGAACGGATGGGTTCTTTGGACGTATCCATGGCCTCATACAAGTAGCCCATTGCGGGCTTGTCTCCATCAACCTGTTACCAACTTTTTGTACCATAGTTGGGTTACCTGAGGAGCCGTCGGTTGACAGACATATTCAATGTCTAATTCCAGTGTATCAGTTGATCCGTCTTCATGTCTAGCCAATATTGGCTAGTCAGTTTTTCATTTGAATAATTTTGACCATGGCCCCGCGGGGTTTGTAATAAAATGTGCTACTAGGGTATTTTTGCGTGGTTCGGTCTCCTGAGACGTAGAATCTCAACTAAGGTATTCTAGGGAGTTTTTTGCCCTTGACAATTATGCTTTGCCTATAGCCGAGTATAATTGACGAGGTTTTCTCCTGCTTCCTCCAAAGCTGGAATGCCCGATTTTGAATTCTGGGCTTGGGGGGTTATTAGAGCCCAACTGAGTGTTATAAACCTACTAGGCATTGTTAGAGTAGAGCATGGTCTTATCCTAAGTCAATAGCACCTTTAAAAAAAAATTGAAATTTTCTTTTTCGAACAGGTTAAAAAAATATTCTTTAATTTTTTAATTATTTCCCTAAGTTTTTTTATTAATTTTTCCATAAATTAATTAGAAAAATCCCGTTTGTAATAAGTCGGTCATCCGAACCCCGAATTCAGTGATTGAAGGCTCTAACCTTAAGCCAAAAATCATTCTTGATCAGCCAGCCAGTCAGATCCATCTTTTAGATCATCAATCGGACACAATGCACATTTTCTCAAAAAAGTCATTTTTGGAGAAAAAATGATTATTTATTAAAAAAATGATTATTTTGGAGAAAATTAAAACTCTCCAAATTAACCCAAATTCAGCGAAATAAAAGGCTAAATGACATCTCATTGGGCATTAATGAGCATTGGAGTTAACAGAAGGTAGTTTTAGTCAACATTCAGTGATATAAATAACATCTTCACTTAGCAATTGCGCCTCCTTCAGCCAAGCTCACGTGTGGGATGAGGTGGAGAGCATTCATTCATCCGGTGTTTTGATCGAGGCGGAACTGAAGCGTGCACTGATGATCACTGGGCAGTGGCTCCTCCATACCTAGTATATGTGGTTTCCAGACCTAACAGATGGCTCTCCTATGCAGGCTCATGCCTCCTTCATCCATTCGGGCCGTTCCTCAGCATGGGGGCGCCTTCCACACGTGTGGGTCCAATTTTGGATTGTTTTCAGTGGCTAGGGTTGGAGTGGGAGTGCCTTGCCTAGGTGGAGGCCTCCCCTCACTCCCAGCTCTTCATTTTAGGTCTGGGCTCTTAGTTATGTGACCGAGCCGGTTAGGTTATGTGATTTGGTTTTAGGGTTTCAGCACTCTCTCATTGTGTAAATAGAGGCTCCTTTAGCTCTATTCAGATGGATTTTTGTGTAGAGAAACTCTGTCTAAACTTTGTAATGGTTGTTGCTTTTTGCAACCATGGAATAAAATTTTAAGGCTTTGGAGGCATACATGGTTTGTTAAATGTGGATGAATGCTTGGCGAATGAGGTGATAATGTTTCAAATTCTTTCTTTTCATGCTTAGGTTGGATAATAGTTCATGCTTTAGAAGGCTTCTATAAGCACGTAAGATTGATTATTTGAAGTTTCAATTTAATCTTTTATGATTTTGCTCTTAAGAATTAAAAGTAGCATTGATTATTCAGTTATATGATATGCTCTTTTACATTTTAATTGATAAAACATACATGATCTAATCCATCTTTTTTGCAAGTGTTGAGTTGAATTTGTGCAGATTACCTCATCAAATCAAGTAGGAGTTTGATCTCAGGTGCATCCTTTCCTCTTGAAGCCAAGGCAACTTCCGGAATTTTCAAGCTTCAAGGAATCCAAGCATCATAAAAAAACCACAGGTTTGAGTGTTTATCGTCATCATTATTCATCCTTTAAGTTTATGAAATCTTCACATTCTTGGGTTAGGGCAAGGTTTGGGCTAAAGTGAACATTCATTCACCAATCCTTATGCCCTGGTTGGCTGTCCTGTTTGTAATTTGCAGCCTTATTTGTCTTTTTATTGCAGCCACTTCTTCCCATCTCTCGCTGTCCACTTTTGCCCTCTTTTTTACCTTTTGGACAGCCCTCTTTATTCCTCTTTCTTCACCTTTTGCAGCCCTCTTTTAGTCATCTTTTGCAACCACCTTTTGGGCCTCATTTTCAGCCTTCTTCATCACTTTTTGCAGCCCTCTCTTCAGTTTGCAGCCCTCTTTTTGCCTTTGTTTCCAGCCTTCTTTGACCTTCTTTTGTCCTCTCTTCACCCCTTTTTCACTTCTCTTCCCTTAGCTTTTTTACTTCTCTTTTTCTTCTTCCTTTTTGGTAAAGATTGAGTAGTTTTTTGTCACTTAGTTTGTAGATCTAGTTTCAATTTATGTTTTATAAACTAGCATCATAACAAGTTTGTGTTTAGAGCTTTTAGTTTCAGGCAGGTGAAGGAGAGCCCAAAGGCTACAAACAAACAAGGAAGCAAGCAAGAGCAAAAGACTAAAACATCTCCCTCATCTTTCTTCCCTTTCTCACCATCTGCTCATTCAAGAAGAAGCTGAGCGTAACAAATCATTGTAAAAGAAATTAATAAAAAGGCTAATTGGGAGCAGGTCTCCCATCTTTTTTACTTCCCCTATTTGGGGGAAGTGTGTCTTGTTTCCTTTTCATGTTTCTTAGCATAGTTTCAACTTAAGAGTACTTAGTTTTCATTTCCACTAATTGCTAGTTGTTCTTTAGTATAATCACTAATTGCTAGATTGGATTGTTGCATTTTGGTATCTTGCTATATAATTGTCAATCTTAAAATGAACCAAAATCTCTTGAATCTCACCATAAGGTGGATCAAGAGTGCTCTCTGTCGGAGAGTTTGTTTAACTATCTTCACTTTATTCTCGTGCATCATATTGTTTAATCTAGTTAATCAATAAGTAAGACTCTTGAACTTGCAGAAACACAAGTCAAGAGCACTCTCTATCGGAGAGCATCATTAGTCTTGCATAATCCTTGCATTAGGCATCTAGATTAGATAAGACTCTTGAACCTTTGTCATAAGACAAGGTCAAGAGCGCTCTCTGTCGGAGAGATTATTTAATTGACTTAATAAAATCTTTCAACTCACACGCCCTCTAATTAATTTACTTCGTTGATCTCCTTCACTTAGTATGCTTTGCCGACTTTAGAGTTGGGCTCGTACTCAGAACGGTGAATGGACTTGCTAAGACCGCAATAACAATATAATTAAAAATTTTACCCCATAACCAACGCACCGGCGTTGTCTCGATAAAATACTCAGGTAGTGGGCAAATTCCAAGTGTGGGCACTGGGCAACCGAATCTGGACACAATTGGTTAAGTTATTGAACACCTAGCTGTGATTCCAGATAGGTCCGTCATGTCTTTGAACGGAGCCACTGAAGGTATTTCCGGTTAGAATTTCCAGACACCTTAAGCAAGATCACCATTAAAATCCTTAAAACTTACCAAGAACACTCGCACAACCTAACATTCACTTTAAAATTCTAGACTTGTGTTTATTTCTTCAACGCATTTCCCTTAGGGGAGGCGCTCTGCGGCCAAAAAGAGCGTCTCCGGCGGAGCGCGCGTTGGGAGCAGGAGCGCTCGCCAAAGCGTCCGTCGGAGCGCCCGCAGAGCGCTCAACAGGAGCGCGCGTTTTAGCGCTTAACCGGAGCGCCCGTCGGGAGAGCTCAGGAGCGCCCGTTGGGAGCGCTCAGGAGCGCCCGTCTGAAGCGTCCGCAGGAGCGCCCGTCGGGAGCGCTCAGGAGCGCCCGTCTGGAGCGCCCGTCGGGAGCGCCCGTCTGAAGCGCCCGCAGGAGCGCCCAGGAGCGCCCGTCTGGAGCGCCCAGGAGCGCTCAAGCAAGAGCGTCCGTTGGGAGCGCTCAGACAGGAGCGCCCTTCTGGAGCGCTAGGGAGCGCCCAGGAGCGCCCGGGAGCGCTCAACCAAGAAGAGCGCCTGTTAGCGCCCGGCAATGGAGCATCCGGCAAGTCAAGGCAAGTGCGCTAAACAGGAGCGCTCAGTTCAGCGCCCGGCAAGGTGGTTTTCATGAAGCACTTTTAAAGTGCGTTTCAACTGGTGGGTTCGGCAAATGGCTTTTGAGGGCTGGAGATGACAGTTCGGCAAAGTGTTTGGCAGAAACATCAGAAGTTTTCAGGAGGCACGTTTTCAGAGTGCTTTCTCATTTGGCGGTTTATGGCAAACGGACTTGGAAGCTGGAGATGACAGCTGAGCAAGGGGTTTGTGCAGACGTCAAGGATTCTGAGGGCGGTTGGGTGAACTGTTCTCAGCAGCACAGGTGGTGCGTTTTCGGCAGGAGCTGACAGAAGGCACTTGAGGTGCGTTTTCAGAAGTATTGACGGAAGGCCCAGTTGAGATGACAGAGTGCCCATGAAGGGTGCGTTTCGGTCAGGGACCAACAGTGCACTCAGCTAGGTGCGTTTCGGGAAGTGCTGATGGAGAGCTCAGCAAGCTGCGTTTTTGCAGGTGTTGACGAGACGTGCGGCAAGGTGTGTTGCAGCATGTTTTGACGGGCGATCAAACTTGCGTCCGGGGGTGTGTGATCGGGGAACCACTCCAAATCAGTGTGCCTAGGTGGTACGTTGCAGTTGTGCATCCAGAGAGGGGTGTTCAGCACAGACTTTTCTGGGTGGTTGGAAATCAGCCTAAGTCAGATTGGTGCTAGCCGCATCGAGGATACTTGAGAAGATCCGCAAAGTGGTGGCAGCCTTAGCGGAATCGTTCTGGGAGTGGCAGTGGCAGCATAGACCTTGATGACAGGTGTGTTCCGCATCTCAGCAGCCGTAGTGCAGCGACGAGGTTGACTTCGGCAGGTCAAGTGGTAGCTTGGCATGGTGGCTCGGCAGAGGAGTTCTACAGAGTGTTGGACGACGAGGCAAGCTACGGCAGGTTGCATTCGATGGACAGCATGCAGCTTGGTGATGAGGCTTGTGCAGACATGACGGTGTGCAGCTTGATGTTGGATTCAGTTGTATCATGTGAGCGTTGCCGGTTTTGGCTAGCTCCCGGATGAGTTGCCGGTTTGTGGCATCCTCCGTTATGTAATGAGTCTTATCTTTATTATGATTATACTTGGGTATTAGGCCACGTTGAGTTCAGGACGGGCCGCCCACACACACATTTGTCTCTTTGTTGTACTTGGCTTTATTTGTATTGTAGGATGTGCATTGTTATGAAAGTAGCTAAGTAAGGAGATGAATGTTTATGAGTAGTATGTTCCGCAGGTTTTTGGTTTAAGCGTAGTCCGTAGGCTAGGCGCTTGGGCGGGCAATCCCTCAAGCGGCCTTCCTGGCGGTGCCGCACACCACAACGGACCCAACGAAAAGGTGTCGCGTTTGTGGCTGGTCCTTGTTTTGTTTTGCATAATTATATGATCAATTGTCTATGGCTTAATATAATCATTATCACTGAATGCAAAATTGATGTCTAGAATTTAATTAAATCTTTTAATCTCTCATTTGCAACGTGGATTGCCTTTTTGTCTTGTGTCACATTCATAATAAGAAAAACACCTTCTAATCATAATAACTCCTAAAAAACACCCATTCGCATCCGCAACCTTCAAATACACTTTAGCAACTTAAGAGCCTTAGAAAACTCTTTTGTAGGGCCTGTTTCCCACCGATTTCGACTAGGTGGAAACTCCATGTACATGAAGTTGTACATAGATGTACAAATGGTACCTTGGAAAAATCTGAGGATTTTTTCACTTCTGCAGGGCAATTGCCCCTTTGTAAAATGAAATGTCCGCTCCCCTGCATGGGAAAATTAATGTAATTATATGTGCTAGTGTGGGTCA